>JAOXNN020000017.1:347512-383020 GCA_028571205.2 Hydropsyche betteni
CTCCCCGGCGGGGAATCGAACCCCGGTCTCCCGCGTGACAGGCGGGGATACTGACCACTATACTACCGAGGACTGTGTTAAATCTGACGATTTAATTTCACTGAATTGAAAATTTAGATAAAATTATAAATATTTCATTATCTTAAACATTACTGCAATACTTATCTGACAAAGTTCATAATGTTATCTTGTGATATAAAAATATATGAACGTAGCAATATGTACGTCGTTCGAACTGTATATTTGCATGGCAATTAAAATTTGTGTATGGTAATTTGAAATTTGATATTTTTAAGAAGGAAAAAAATATGGTAAATATATATGTACGCATCGTATCGGTTTTATTCAGAATATTTAAAATATTTGACCTAGAAATGTCTGCCACGTTTCAGCTATGATATTTTTAAACATCTTAAAATCCGTTACTAAGCAAAATGAACGTGCGTGAATACGAGACACTATTATGTTTGGTAATAGGCAATTTACAGACCTTTAGTAGTCCTTTGATAGTTTAGTACAATGCACAACACAGCAATATACTTAATATTATAGTATGAATTATATAATAAAATAGTTTCATATTTTCGTCAAAAGTATTTGAAATGATTTTTTCACGAAAGAAATAATATCAACCAAATATATTTTTCGTAAAATTTTTTATCCGAATATCTTTTCAAAAATATTCTTATATAAGCTGAATGACGAGACATTCTTTTTTCTACTTATTAATTTGAAAACACTTTGATAAATTTCTTTTCAATTGCTCTTTCTTTCTTAACTTTCATTTATGACATAAAATTATTGACATATAATTTTTCGACATTATTAACTCAAGTTTTTTTTTAATACTCTATACATTCAAAAACAAGCAACGCAATTTAGATATTGATACGATAATCTGCTACTGAAGGTCAAGTCGGCCAATACATTATGTACGTGCAAAAACAACGGGTTTTTTACCCAAAAACACATTTTCCTATCAAATATGCACATATTTTTTTATTATCACTGTCAAAAATTATAAATTAAATATTAAAAAAATAAGTGTGGCCCATGGGGGGATCGAACCCACGACCTTCGCGTTATTAGCACGACGCTCTAACCAACTGAGCTAATGGGCCAGCTGTACTCCACCTTTTCTAAAATTCTCCAGCATCATGAACGAGCAAATTCAGCTGAAAAATCAATTCTTAATCACCTTTCCGATGACACTTTAGAAGCGAAAACTATTTTCGGAAGAAGCATCTAACTCTTCTGAAATAGCGGAAAACGCTTTAACGAGCCACGGCCAGAAATTCAGGAGAACAGAATCGAAATTCACAATTACATACGAGTATTATTAAGTATTAAAATATATTAAATGATTAATTAACATGATATGTGTCATTATTATTAAAATAATTTGATCCTATGATTTTGATTTGAGACCGTTTCGATATTTAACTCTTTGAATGTTATCTTTCACAAAGAAAAACGTCCTAATTTTTAATGAGTCCTTTGAAAGCTTATCTATTCAATTAATTAATCGAATATATATATAATTCTGGGATTTTCTTACGAATTTCCTCAAACGATAATTGCATGCTTTGATTCTGCACCCCTCAATTGCTTCGCGGGTATGTATGTATGTATGTAGAGGAAAGTCGGACGAGACGATGCCGTGGCTACAGTAATTTACTTAATGTACATAGCTTAATTAATGGGGTAATCTTCAACGGTGGTATGGGAAAATGGTGGAAACTACCCTTCTCCTTGTTCATATCTGATTTAATAGACACCGCAGTGCGCCTTCGCTAACGGGCGACCCTTGACTAACAAAACGGGCGTACTTTATAAATAAATTGAATCACGGACGCTTTTAAGCGACTCGCCCTTTTCTCTCCTTTCGCGGTGCAGTTTAGCTCTGTATTTTTTTACATTAAAAAAGGATGATTTGTGTTGAGCGTCGGGGGCGCCATTTTGCGTGGCCGCTGAATGCTTCGAAAACGAAGGATGGACGGATCTCGTTAACTATTTTTTTTTTAATGAAAGATCCTAACTCTAATTTAAAAATGTACATCGTCAATTTCACAAATGTATATATTTTTATAAGATTATAATTAAATTTTATTAAAATTCAATGGTTTGATCTTGTTGAATGTACCAGTTTCTGTTGAACGCTGAAGTTAAGTGATAAGTGCTGTGGTCAGTAGATAAATATAATATTATTACGTTCAGTTAGTCTATGACCATTTGGCAAAGGATAGTTTCAGTATTCAACTCCTTGAGATTACCTTTCTCTTGCAAACTGTTGATTATATAGGAAAAGCCTTGTCTTGCAATATACGTCATATAGACTGCTTACTAAAATGATTATTATTTTCCGTATCTGAATTTGAAATAAAAGAAATTGAATATTTTATAAATAAAGCAATATGAGATATTTTGCATGCACAACTCGTTTCATACAAACGGCACGTATTTGAAAACCTACTTAAAGCTTTTCATAAAAAATGAACTGCACTCAGCCTCAACTCATTGCTTCACCTCTAATTTCATTTACATAATCAAACACTGAATTATCCATTTCTATGTTACTCTTCCAAGCCTTCAGACGGCAATCTAATAAAAAAATTTCCAAGGCAAATCTGCAAAGTGCGTACCTCAACCGAAACCATGCCCCTCCTTAATATTAATAGCAACACGGCCGCAGTGTATCTTTGTTAAGAAAACCGACACAGTTTCTTGCATATATGAGAAACACTATTGAATAGTATATTACACGCACAGCGCGAAACAGAGCATAATTATAATTAAATTTCCGCGCAATAATTCATGCCGGATATAATTGACGTTTTAATGGTCGTTGCCGCCTAATTGAGATTATATCGCCTCCGTGCGCCTACACGTGAATTATTATATTTACTCGTTTCGTGTATTAATTATAAGTTCGACCCGAATAAACATTGGACACACTCAATACGGGGGTGCTTGTGTATTGTGGAAAAGTGGATAACTCGTAGCGAGAAAATCAAACAAAACTTATGCGTTAACTTTAGCCTCGGTAGTCAAAGCTCCGTTCGCAATATTGTGCACGAACAGGTGTTTTGTTTCGGTGTGCTTTATGCTAAAGTAGCTTGTGTATGCTATTATTGTAAGTTGTTGGCATGGAAAACAAGAGAAATAATTACCGGGCACGCGTATCGGTGTCTCTTGGCTGCTTCTAATGCCAATTATCCGTTACTATGGATCTTCGGGTTCGTGGAAATTTTGGCTCAGATTTCAATGGTGACGGCTCGAAATGATCTTTGTTGGGCTTTGATTGTTTATTATCATATTGTGTTGTATGATTAGTTCTACCGTACCTTGCTTCTATGAAACATTAACAGTTCTAAATATCATATATAAATGATTTATTATTTGAAACACAAAAACTATAGATAAAAAATATATTTTAATACAACTATCCCTCAGTTAATCATGTGGCATCTACTGGAAACCAGTACATATAATTTTAATGATAAATTCGTAAAAAAAAAATTTATTCAACAATTTCAATCAATAAAATATGAATTTATTTATTGGAATTAAGCATCGTGAAAGTCTCAGATGCAGTTTTTTTTTCAATTTCTAATAAAATTTGGTGTTCGCACACCGCTTATCTTTGTAATCGCATATGCTAAAAACACGCTATCGTTTTCAAAAATCTATCATTTTCAGTCGAAAAAAATTAATTGATATTTATATATTACATATAAAAATAGAACACGAAAGCAACATTCACTTTGTAAGAGTGAAACGGCCGCATTGAATGCATCGCCAAATAATCGCGCAAATGGGTCAACGATTTCGGCTCATCGAACGTTCCTGAACCCTCGGGCTGTCAGAGTGCAAAAAAATACATAATAAAAAATCGTAAACGAATTCGAATCGTTATCAATTTGGACGCACATCCGAAATAGCATTCCCTTAGCGGACTCGTGCAAGTGCTTCCTTACGGGCATAAGCATAATCTTCAGTGTCGTCCTTTGACGTACGAGCACGATGAAAGCTTTTTCATGTTCGGCTGAACGAAGACAAATTTCAGCATAAGTCCTTGAAAAATTCATGTATCCTCCGAGGAGTGGCACGCACTTCGGCATGCATGAAAGCCGAAGCCGAAAATTTATACATTATTATATCGGAGACGGTTCATCTTTTATGGGCTTGGATGTCCTGTCTGAATAAACAGCGCCTATTGATTTTCAGCTTCGACGCAGATACCGCATTATTAATATATATGTTTGTGTATAAAATCTGTATTCGGTGTGGGGCGGTCTATTAATAACTAATTGCGGTTCGCATCCGTACACGGGCTTGGTACGCGTGATGTGCGATTATTACAAATTCGCTAATCAGCTTATGCGATGTATATGAGATTGGATTAAGCTAATACAATGCGGATATAAAGCCTCATTTGTTCTATCGTTATAGTCCGTAAGGGTAGTTTGTCGGGCGAAATTTTCGGGTTTACTGATCCGGTCGTTGGTCATCCGTTTTGGGTATAATCGCATTAATTTTGGCGACAAATTGAAAATTGTTTATCTTTTTTTAGCAGATATATTTTAGAACGTCTAAAAAAGATGATATTTTATTTTAATAAAAACAGAAGATTTTTTTTTCGAATACGATATGGTAATTCTACTTTTAAATCAAAGTATTCTATGGGGTCAATTAAAACGTGCACTTTTTTAAAATAAATGTGTATTCATTCTGAGCATTTAATAAAATTAGTCTGCATAAAAAAATGATATGAATATACATTAAAAAAAATTATTTTATAATTCAAAAAATATACACAGTTAAATTGTATCCCAATTTTATATTGAAACAAAACCAAAGCATTCTTTATCTATATCTACATCTTTCAAACCACGAAAACTCACATTTAAAAAACGAGTCCTTCTAATTAGACAATATTCATATCAATCCATAAACGACAACATCGTGACTGATCAATCAAGCGGTTGTCGCCGAATAAAAACGATACTTATCACAACGAACTCGAGCACGTGAACGGCTCGCGAAGGCTAAAAACGAAAGTGAACACATTCGCCCACAATTACATCCACGAAAACAACAGGGCCGGCATAATGTCGGATCGTGGTCCGCAAATCGAGCTCCATCGCGGGCAATAAAAGCTCGCGAGAACGGACGACGAGCTTTCGCCGACGATAAAAGTGGATGTTAACCTCCAGGAGTGGTAGCAGGTGAGGACCCGGTCGTAAACATGACCCGTGTCCCCGACGGGGTCCCGCGGGGGATCCCGTGTAGCTTTTTCTTGTTTTGACACAATCTGACATAATGTTATGTCGAAGTCGTTCGATGGAAAAATGGCGGCGCCGTTATTGTCGCGCGCGGATTGGTGGGTCAAGATTTTTTTATATATAAATGCGTTTTTTTTATATGAGAATTATTTTTGATATTGTATTTGAAGTTTAGTGGAATGAAGGTTAAATTGTATTATTTAAATGTAAAGTACGGTAAAACTTTTATTAAAAAAAAAATTATAAGATTATACTTTTTTTTAACATAGCATGCGTCCGAAAATTTATGAGTATATAACAAAATTACACTAACTCATCACAGACTCAGTTATGCGGTCGGTCAAATTATGAATTCATTGATAATTGTCTTGGGAACTGATGAATACACTACCATGATGATTTTATGTTACATTCACAAATTTTGTCAACATTTCGAAGAGGAAGCCCACCATCCCGCCTGTTACATGCACCCCACTCTATGCCAGACATTTTTGTCAGTATCAAATAACTAAAAATGGTAAAAATAAATAGACTGTAAATACGTTTAAAAAATACTTAAAAATTGTGTTTATAATTATGCACATTAAAAATTTTCTATAATTAACTTTCTGATTAAGTTTATTTTTTTCATTTTTTAGTATCCAATCCATCTCAATCCCCGTTTAGTCCGTATTATCTAGGTTCTACTGTATTAGGCTTTTTTCTTTTGATTTTTCATCATATTGTAAAACTAAATAGCTTGATTACCGTAAGTACTTTTTCTCACAATTTTTTATGGTAAACGGCGATAAATTTGAAAATTTTGACTTCAAATATTTGTGTACTACGTTCAAGGTATTATTGTTCAATATCAAATCGTTTCATTCAGAAATTTTCTCAAGGAAATTGTGAACGCGCGGCAAAGTGCAAGGACACGATAGAGCGCATATTACAGCGGCTTTGAAACATCTCTTGAACGGTACACAAATTGAAAAATAGCGTGACACTAAGTTTCGAATACTCAGAATATTAAAAGCATAACTTTTGGTCGTAAAACACATAATGCTATACACAAATATGCCGCGGCGTCGCTTAGAATTTTTATGACACTCGGCGGCCCTGTTTATGTCCTGGGAAATTTTAAATTTTTTAACGTACATGCAACACTCGGGGCGCTTTTATCCTTAAGGCATTATTTTCCTATGCGGCTTTTCTTGTCCTGCAATAAGACTATATAGAGAACGTTCGTTGCGTCCGCAATACGAGAGATAAAGTCGTTGTTAGTAAGGCACCTGAGTCCCTCATACGCCGCGTTATTATGCTCGAAAGTATAACGAGACAGGCGCACACACAAAAGCCAAAACGTCTATATTCGTGGAAAATGCGCCTTCAGGGGAGTAAGTTGAGCTTTCCGAGGATATTATCGCAATAACCGTGATTGGAGACTCGGTATGGGAATAACAATCTTTTCAAAGCTCGCTTCCTTTGTGCTGCATGCGATCAAGGAAAATATTTGAGGCGTGCAGCTTTGAAAAGCACAATGTACATTTTTTGCAATTTCTACAATTTCATTGATGTTCAATTTCATCGATGACTTACGATCATTGGATGGTTGAAAGTTTTTTCGATAGTATCAGAAGTTTTGGTGCAAAGGTAAATTTTAAAGTGAAAATTGAAACAATCCCATGCCAAAATGGTCACATGCCAACAATATACGGCTATATCTATCTATTAACCATTTTACTTTAAAAATCGATAAAAACTTATACATTCGACAAAACTAAACCTTTAACAGAACACCCACAAGTTATAAAACATCAATATTATACGTAATATTAATTCCCGTTGATTGAATTGAGCCAGTCACGCAATCGTCCAAAAAGCGTAGAAAGCATTAAAGTTAATTAACAAATTTAATTCAATCGTTTATATAGACATAGTGAGTTTCGAACCTACACCCCACAATCATTCTCGAGTGTAAACAAAAAGCACAGTAAAAATTAATCGAACGGAACACTAACGTAAGAATCTGCCTCTCTTGTAAGATCGAGTTTTCTAACTAATAAAGCCAACGGTTCCGCTGCAAAGCGTAGCAAAATGTATACGGCACGTAGTACACCTAATGCGCTTAAATTTGTGAGGATTTTCCGCTCAGCGTGAAAATTTATCGTGCGAAATTATTAAAATTTATAATGTCGGAGGTTGAAATGTCAAAATTTCGAAATGGACGCAGGTCGCCATGATAGCGCCTATTAAAATACGAAATATCGCCTATTCAAATTGGCCATTGTTTCGCTCCGGCTATAGATACATTTCTGCTTCGTTATGTCATTGAGTAGAAATGCCGATTATTAGTCATTCTTAAACGGATACGCTTTATAACAGTAATATAGATATTACAGTGTATCTATAATTTTTGTAAATGACAGCATCAATTGAACTTTATGTCGAATATATTCAAATATTTTATTTCGATTAATATATATTTTTCAAATGAACATCGCAGAATAATGAATTAAAAGATCTACATAAAACAAAGTTCACAATTCATACTTTTATGATTATCTTCGGAAGAATAAATTTTACCGATTGACTGAAAAAATTGAGGATATACCCCCACCGGAAAGAAACCTTATATACACACCAAAAAAAAAATCTTTCAAAGAACTCTCAATTACTCGAAATTATCAAACTCGTTCGATCTGTTTGTTTTCAGTAGCAGCGATTCTTAGATTCCGCTCTGTTTGACTTCTGAAAATGTTGATGTTGCGCAACGCCGACGTCACGCTATACGTAACACTAGTGTAAAATAAATGCTACGGCATGGTGTATCAACAGTTGAGTCAATATTGCCAAAGGTGAACCGTGTCTTTGCCGACTTTCGAGTGCCGGCATTATATTTAGTGTACTGGTATTGGAATCGTGCGATTTGACCGCAACTAACCGACCATTATGTTTGTAGTTTCGATATCCGCTATTAGGTGTCGTGGAATCGGTAATGGTTCGATGTCTGCTATAATACATCAATATGGATGAAGAACTGTTATCTGTATTTGATTAATAAACGAGGAGGTTGAGTTGTAATTTAAGTCGAGGATGAAAATTAAAATAAAATTTCTAAATATTTAGTTAAAATTATTATTATAATTATTAAATTATATCATCATAATTTTTTTATATAAACAATTTAAAAGTTAAGGATCATCTTAAACTCATCTCAAACTAGATTATTCAAACTAAAAACTAAACATTGTTTCGTAATATGGCATAAAATTCGTTCCGACAAAACGGAGCGAAATTTCATTAAAACTTTCCGCCCGTAATAACAATTAACATCAAACACAGCTTAAACAATACTGATTTAATCCCAAAATCAACAGACAAAATCTCATTTTAAGCAATCAAATTTTAATCCGGAACCTCACGCATGCAATCGACCCGACCAACTTCTGACACCCACGCAATATGCAATTTTACAAGTTGGCGAGAGATTTCGGCCTCGCCATCCGGCCAATTTTCTTTCCGGCGCCAAAAAGACGAAAGCCTCCTGAGTGCAAATAATAGAAGTTGTGCACTTTGCACCGCATTGCAGCCTCCGTTTTGTGAAAGCTCGCATTGTTATCGCGGCTAACACCGCGCTGTTGTGCTGTGAATCCTCTTTCGAAAACGAGGATGTAAAGAAAGTGGTGGTTCTTAAAAGGAGCTGTCGTCCTATTATGTAGGTTGGGATCTGTGTTGGAAATTCTTAGGTTTTCTGTTTTGAAATTGTGAAAATGGTAGAGTGTCTGTTGATCAAATGTTTGGATTTTTATTTAATAGATTTTATTTGTGAAATGTACAGTCAAAAATGAAAATATATTGAATCATTTACAGATGAGGAAAAATTGATTTTTATTTTGTTTTCTTATGTGAATGTTTTGAACGTTTTGTTCGAATAATATTTAATTTTTTTATTGTTCTTTGATAATCTAAAAAATTAAATTGATCATCTTCCTGTTATCTGATTTAAAAAAATATTCCAAATCTTAATTATATGACTACTAAGTGGCTAACTTTTATACGTATACTTTTATATAGATAGAGGTGAGACCCCATAGTGAACGTGAACTTGAAAAATGTGTGATTATAAACACGTCCATACTCACGCTTACTGTCACCATAGGGTGACAGTATTATATTCTATAGTATAAGAATATTATATTATATTAGAGGATCCTTCAATAGGGATGCTTTAAATTTGTTAGGTCATAGCAGCCTTGTTGTTAAAGTGATATCTGTCAAATCTGTTATCAATTGTTTAGTGTACAAAAAATCACCATGGAAGGTATAGTGTTGTAAAACGTGTGCAAATCATCAAATTTTACTATATATTTTAAAATTGAGCGTCCTTATTTATGGACCTTTATATTAAACTAAAAATGAGAATATTTTTTCATTATTATTCAATTTTAACCAATTCAATCAAAAAAAAAAATTCTTAAAACACAATTAAAATTTTCCCTTTTTTTCTAAAAAAAAAAATCAAACAGACAAAAATTTCAGAGCGTTTTTCCCAAAAACCTTTTTGAAATAATAACCGAAATTTCAAGATACTACCAACATTTTTATCATACAAAAACACTCCACGAATCTACAAAAAAATAAGGAACGGTGATGTAAATGAACGACGATATCGTTCGCTGCCATTACAAATTCAAAGCGTAATAAAGGAGATATGCAAGATTTTTCGTTGCGAACCCAACGTGAGATACATAATAAATGTCAACTTGAAAAATCTATTCTGCACACACTTATATGTTTCGGTGTATGTTCGCTAAATATTTGAATTCGCAAACTTCCATAATAATCCGTACAAGCAGTTGCTTAATATTGCGAGCATGCTAATGATTCGGTACGATGTTAACAGTGTATGAACTTTCACATATTTATCATTATGAACGTAAGTGCTTCACTTGAATGTCGATGTTTATGTTTCCAGTCATTAAAATTACGTTATCGTTAATTAAAAAATGTCACGATAAATCGCCGGGTCCCCCCCCCCATGCACGTGATTTAATTTTGATAAAGCTATAGGTAATTTGAATAAAGAACCATCAAATTGACTTTTATGTTTTATAAGTTTTTTCATCGAATATTCGATAAGATCTTGTGAAAAATTCACTTAGTTTTTCATGAATTCTTAATATGATTTCATTCTATCTTATTATTAAATTTATATAAGAAGCTTTTAGATGAATGAAATATGACATTGTTCTTTATAAGATTTCATTATAATATAATAAAACACATTATTTTTCCATATTATAATATTATAATTTGAGTGAAACATTTCGAAAAATTTTAATATGATTTTTTTTTAAATATAATTATTGAATATTTTAATAAAATTATTGCGTAATGCTAACGAATACAAATTTCTTGTTGTGATAAAAACTGGAAGCTAATTAATAAACACGACTGTTCAAAGTTAGCGCGGAAACAAAAGGACAACAAGCTGATTTATTGGTGAATCGAAGCGTAAAATGAATCTTTTGTAGAAAAAGAAAATTTGCTTTATTAAAAGGAGCAGAAATGTATTCATAAAGTACGAAAAAATAGCATAATTGATTTTTATTTCCTACTTTGTGCGGGTCACGTTGTTATTTTCACGGATGGAAGTCGTCAACGATTGAATTCGAAAAATGCCGTAATATTTCGCGTATTATAACGGATCCGTACAAATAACGTACATTATCAACACATCGTAATAATCATCGGCTATGTAATGTTCGTATTACATGACAAGACATCGTTAACTTTTTTCCATCGAAAAAAAAACCCAAGTTTAAGCTTCAAAACGGATTAAAGTTACTTCACGCTACAACAAAACATAATCGCTTCGAACGACCGCGTTTATTTCTATACGATAAAATGCAGTGAAAGGCATGAGAAAGAATTTCAATTGTTCATACTATATGCGTGTTCGAGAGGATAACTTTTTTCCGATTTTATTGTTTAGAAAACACAAATGAACGAAGGTCGCTATTAACCGAAGCGCGAATGGCTACACTTTTTTCGCATGCATAATTCAAAGGAAAAACACAATAAATTTTTCAGTTATATGGTTCGCGAAAAAAATGGGCCGCAACCGCATCTCGGACAAAGAAAACGGTCAGCTCGTATTTTGCAACATTTTATATCAACTTTTTTTTCCTACATTCTATTCATCGGTCGGTTCGCCTATTTCTATACGGAGGGGAAAAAATTGATTCAAAAGTTCGCAGAATACCGCTACACAAACGGTTCCGTTAAAATACGACCCCTACGATCATTTTATGGGTCGGTCGTAAAATTTTATGAAGATTTCATCACAATGGAAAGAGAGAGTTAGTTCTTCGCGGAATATGTAGTCCCCGTATACTGATTTTTGCTATTGATGCTTTCCGCTTTTACAACTCATCGTAATGAATATCCTCTTTATACAGGCGTTTCAAACATACGTATCATTTTATATATCGAAAGTGAATCAAAAATAAGTCTTGCTCGTCACGTAGTGTTAGAAATGAAAACCGTTTCGATATGACAAAGAAGGTTACGCATTCAAATCATGTCTCGGCCAATGTTAATTTCACTTCTAGTACGTGGTGATAAGTTGATACTCCAAAAGTCGACTATGACGAATTCTTAATCGAACCGACGATAACTTTCATGGAAGGACGCACGTGACTTTCCATGCAATAACAAACATCTCAATAATTTTCCTGGAACACGTCTCCGTGTGCAATAAATCGCCTATATTTCAATACTCTTCGAATCGAGCAAATAAAAAAATACACATCGCTCCCGATCCGAGAGACGACTCTTCTCGCATTATTGACTACGTGTATAATAAATTTTATTGTACAGACTGGCATGAATTTTTCCCTTTATGAACCACGTCGATCGCATATGCATGTTATGTATAATAAAACGATATTATGTACGTGTTTGTACGCGGTTTGTTCGAATATCCGATCGAGCGTAAATGCGAGCACTTTGTCTCGTAAAGTTTGACGAGATGAAATTTATTTTCAAAGCTACGAAACTCGATTTCAATAAACCAATCGAATGCTTAACGATACGCGCTCAAATGTAATATTTCACGAACGGGGCGAAATTATGTTTGCTTCAGATGCGATTAACCTACAAAAATTTTCATAATGTTACTACGCAACTGAAAGTAATATTATCAATGTTTGCTCAGTATATTTTCTCATTCGATTTTCATATTTTCATGTAAGTTTTGTGTACGAAATTATGCAGAGAAAATACATGATATATTCTCGAGAGATTTTATATATAGCTTACGGTTGAATACAAAAATCTGATGCTTGCGAATCAATGAGAGCCGAAATTGATTACTTTATGATTAACGTATATTTTTATTAATCGTTCTATAATTATTTACGAGTTTTGTTAAATACCTGAAAAACACTAGAATCAATACGTCTAAAATAATTATATGTATTATTGAATTGGTATTTGTGAAGCGTTATATTTTATATTTAAAAAAATTGTTAGTAAAGAAAATCTGAATTGTGATCTTTTAAAAATTACGTATTTAAATCTTTTTATAATATTGCAGTATCAAAATTATTCAAAAATATTATCAATATTAAAATTACCTTTCGTTTATTGGTTGGTTAAGAATTTTTTTTTATTATGGTTGATCAACCGAGACTCATGATCTTCTCGACCAATTTTCACCAGTATGAGTAATTTCATATAAGCTTTTCTCAATTTTATGACCATCCTAATAATTTTTCACAATTTTCCTCACACGAGAAGAATGTTCAGTGCACCGAAAAGACTTATAACCTGCTTTACGAACGTTATGATTTCCACAACATAAATCTGCATGAAACAATTTACAACCAAACACACTCAATAAACAAAATAAGAACTAACCAAAGCACATATTTTCAGTTCAACTCTCCTACACGAACATCCATAACCGACACAAGTTCACGTTTCGACCCCATTGCACAAAACCAGACATACAACACACACAAAACCATCTTCAAATGTCATTCCCACTCAACGGAATCTGTACAACTTCCAAAGACAGAACCTCCCCTCCGTCCAATAAGACGCCACCGCATCGGCGGATGCGCCATAACGGGAGGTGTCGATTCCTCGCCCATCCATCGGGTGGCCGGGCGGGGGGTGGCGGATAAGTATGCATTAGGTCGTCGGGTGCATTAGGGTGTGACGTGCAGACACTTGCGCCGCGGGGATGCACAGCATCACATAATCCCATTATAAGCCCGGGGCGAATCTCGAGGAGGGCGTCTTCCCGTGATGGCCACGGTTCGCGTGCTCCTGTGGTAAGACCGGGTAGCCTCCAATGTGTCTATTTTTAGATGGTTTGGGATATAGATTGAATCGTATGATTGATGATGTGTATTTTTTTTTGTTAATATGTAACGTTTTGTTTTTTAGAATAAATGTTGTGTGGGTGAATGTGATGGTTTTTTTTTTTGGTGTATGTGATTGTTTTTCGTTATCGAAGTTGAGGTATGTTTTACGAATGTTAGATCATTATTATCATCATTATCCACTGCAGGACAAGGTCTTGCCAGACAAATGCGGCAGTCTAGGCTATACCTTACCGCGCTAGCCCAAGTCGTATTTCGGTAAGGGACATGTACCTAATTACCAGTAAATCTATATATTATAAATAAAAATGGATGTTTGTATATTAGACGTCGTTTCACTCCAGCACCGTTCACTATGAAAATTGGCATGTATATGTATTTTTTAACGAAAAAGTTTTGTATCATTAAAACAAAAAAAAATCAGAAAAAATTCAATACGAAGAGTCAAAAATCTGTCGTTTGTTGAATTTAGTTGCCTTTGCTACGCAATTCATAAAATCATATCAAACTGTTATAATACAGTCTGGCAGGACAACGTTTGCTGGATTCAGCTAGTTTCAAATAAAAATCGGGAAAAAATAACGAAAAGCCGAAAAACTACAAAACCAAAATACTTTCCCAAAAAAAAAAAAAAACAAAATTCTCAAAAAAAACCGCACATTTATAAAAACTGGCTTTTCCGAAAAATATTTTCTAAAATAACAGCAAAACTTCTCCGAAATAATCGAAAAACAAATTTGTTTACCGGTAAATTACCGAACTATTATTTGGGTAATTTACCGATAATGTCATCACTAGATGTTGTGTGATCTATAGATTTGATTAGAGATGGTTTCATAATTTAAGCCATTGAAATTTGTGTAAATTTCTGATGATGTTGCAGATTTCTTATCTTATGATGAAGTCATCTGCAAGAACGTTGAATATTGCAGTTTTGAAATAAATTTCTGTGTTTCAAGAATATGTTTATGCTTTTTTTATTGTTATTCCAGAGGTATAAAGTTTTATTTTGAAGTTCTTTTATGTGATCTATAGTAAATGGAAAAAAAATCACGTTACAAAGTATTTATCAAAAAAACTCATGGGTCATGGATAATCATTGTCATAATAAAAGATCATCAATCATTTTGACGAAACCTTTGCCTAAATTAGCAATTAGTTTTCGATTACGTCAGCACAGCTAATTGCAAACATATTATTTGGAAACGTTCATATAAAAAACACATATTATGAAAATTCATAACACCAACAAAGTTTCCACGATCCAAAACTTTTGAATATATAATTAAGCCAAAAAAAAAATAACGAATAAAATGCCTGTTTTTGATTCCGGTCTTCCAATATGTACACGTGGAATGCACCACGTAAATCTATGTGCATATATTTCGCACGTGTGTGCAATATACGTAACTGCAGTGACAGAGTCACGTGCGCCCAACGCGACATGCAACTATAGCAAAAAGGTACAAATGTGTCACACGTATGAGATTCAATGTGATTTCTTATATTTATTCATGACGAATATTTCCATTGTGCATATTGATTTTGGAAGAAAAATGTTTATTTCAAAATATATTCATTCAAACAATAGACGTATTAAAGAAAAATTGATTTTCAGATTACTGAAAATGTGAATATAATAATTTCAGTGAAAAAAATCCTAATTAAATTTTAATATGACCATCGCATAAACATGCGATATTTTTTTTTCTTTGTAATTTTTAATGGACATTAATTTATCCATTGTTACGAGTAAACAATCGTTTATTTCCAAGTATGACAGAAAGATGAAATAAAACGTAACGCACATATATATATACGTAATCCATTTATATATTTGTCCTTTAATATTATTTTTTCCGTTTCACTTTATAAAAGTAATTTCGGCCTAACTCGAAACGCACGACAGGACATCAAAACGTTTTTGTTCTTATTATTTTGTACTCGAGGTTTCCGTAAAAACTTAATCCGGCGTGCTCAATACAAAGAGGGCAAAATGAAAAATATGAGAAAAGTTGTATGAAGGAGTTTACGTATTGCCCGTTTAATTTAACCGAAAAAAAAACAAAAATAACAGCATTATCTGATTCTGACGCGGCATGAAATTCTTTAAGCTGAAAAAAAATTACATAGTTATTTTTAACGGCAAAGAAGACGCGCTTTTTGTAAATTAATCGCAAAGTTCCTCGCTTTGGTATACTTTAATTTAAATTCAAAAAGTTACCGAGCTTTGATAGTTATTAAAAATTTCACTTTCCGACATCCAATCGGCCAGAAGGAGCTTTCTAAAATTCCTCATAGTTTTCCCGAACATTAATTATTCACATTCGAATTTTGACTTTCGTCGCTTCTCGCGTTTTATCGCAGCCGGAAAAAAGAGCCACTCCTTTCGTGTGGAAAACCACTTAAACGGCTGTCGTCGTAAAAATGCTTGATAGGCGCGGATGAATTTCCACAATTTATGTGGAGAATGCACGAGGAACGTGTCTTATCTATTCGAGTTTCCCTGCTCCATCGTTCTGGGTACACCTAAATTTCATTATTCGCATATTATGTTTCCCGTCTCTCGTTTTATACATTTTTTTTGCTCAGTCCGCTCCCTCGGCTCCTTCGGATATGAACAAACGCCGTTGTTTATGCAATATAACAGAGAGAAGCGAACATACTTGGATTTATATAAAAATTCTGTGT
Source organism: Hydropsyche betteni (assembly GCA_028571205.2). NCBI lineage: Eukaryota > Metazoa > Arthropoda > Insecta > Trichoptera > Hydropsychidae > Hydropsyche > Hydropsyche betteni. The sequence goes on from JAOXNN020000017.1 coordinate 363,864, forward strand.
AAAAACACGTGTTTTATATTGGCAAATGTGTATTTTCGTGTTTTGCGTTTTCTTTTACAAATTGTTTCATGAAATCCGAAAGTTTCGCGTGTGTTTGTTTGCTGAATAATTTATTTAGCAATATGATTATGCGTGCGTATTGTGTGTTTTTGCGATATTAAACCAATGAGCTTCGACCTCAATTTTTATTTGTATTTTAAAATTCTAGGAAGTTTTCGAAAATCAATTATTATTGTGTTCGAGTTGAGTAATTTTCCTTTAAACGTTTTGCATGAATTTTACGTTCGATATGTTAATTACTGCAAGCCACAAATATGCGTCACATGAAAGTTACCAATGCAATACTTTCAAATAAATTATTAATTATTAATATCATGGATCGTTTGATTCTATGGTCACAATATGAAAATATTTATTTTGAGTTAAAATACGCTCTGCGTCATTGTATCAAGCACTTGTTTGTGAATTCGTACAAAAACAAAATTAATTAACAAAAAACTATCGATAACAATTTATACGTGCATTTTTAACGATATCAAAACCTCACTTTTATCGAAGCAATATTCCCACAGACACACGTGTACGCACACACCATCAAACACCTATTGATATTGGCCATTGAACTAAGCTCTAGATGAACTTTAATAGTTAGTTTACCCAACATCTTGTTCGCCGGCTACGTATTCATAAATAATCGACGCGAATAGTCAAGTTACCGGCGAACTTTGATGAGGGAGACCCTTCAAGTTTCAGGCAGTGTTTCCCCGAAGAAAAACATTTATTTAAATTAAACGTCGACTGAACTTCGCCGATGCTCAGGTGATTAATTAATACTGCGACCGAAATATACGCCCAAATTTTACACACACATAAAAGCTTGTCTTATGTTCGTCTCGCGAGGCGTTTCAGTTCCACTGAGCCGTTTAAACATGACAACTTTGAAGTTCAAGAACTCGAGCTGGTTGCAATGCGGCTCTTGAATGCATGGCGCAGGAATGTGGGTGGGATAAATTCGTTTCGAGTTTGTATGGAAGTTTATTATAGTGAGCGTGTTATGAGTCGGAAAAGTTTCGCTTGTAAACGACAATACGAGAGCAGCCCGCATTCTGCCATAACAATCCGACAACTTTTGTACGGTTAGAATGAAAATATTCGAGTGACGCTCTCCCACTTGCTTTTTGTTTATTGCGTTTGAAGCGAACCAAAATTCTCTAACCAAAATTAAAGAGAGTGTATATGAAATACGAATTCATTATAATATTCGAAATAAAATAAAAAATTGAATGGTTTTTCTTATTATAAAGAAAAAAATCATCATTATATGTTTTTTATATAAAGACTATTGAAAACAAAGGTTTTCTAAAACTCATTGAAATTTCGGGAATTTATCTTTTTTTATATTGGAAGGTTTCTTTTCGAATTTTAACTATGAATTCATCCATGTAAACTGCGCCATTCATTGCTTACAATTAACTTCGGCGATCGGTGAAAATTATAGCGTTAACAAAGGAAAATTATCCTAAAAGAAAGAGAATGCTGAAATCCCAATTAAATGGTTCTATACATATGTTCATTCAACTGAATACTAATAGCGTCTAATATTAATTAACTTCTCTAACATACTCAACTTATCTGTATTGACTAATAACCTAGAAATTACCCGAAAAATCTATCACTAATCATTCTTCAGAAACCACTCAGCACAGAAAATTTCCCAATATTACAAACAAAACCCACAGCAGGATCGTATAACATCTGCGATTTATTCCATGCAAAATCCCACACGGATCCCGATACATCCGTTCGACGTTCCCGACATTTTCCCGATGACACTGCACGTTCGTAAGACGCATCGACACGTCGTCCCGGATCGCTTTTACGTATACTTTATGTGTCCCGGGGGACGCGGTTTTCTAACACCTCACGTTATAATATCCTCGTGAAAAGACAGGCAAATATTTTCATTCGAAATTCCTTTCTATGGAGACACCAATCATTCTGCTTACACGCGCCCGTGAGCAGATTCGATTCCGTATTTCCGGTTCGGACGTTTCCGACAGTGCTTCCAATTAATTCTTGATCTTCAAAGTATCCATGGATGAGTCTGCCGATGAGGAATGTTCCAGAAAAGCGAGTTGTTTCATTGTTATTTTTATAACTGGGGCGCTTTTGTCTCGAGCGCAATTTGCATCTGAAGTGGAAATTTCACACTTCGATTTTACTTTATTAATCTGGTCCATATAAGTATAAGTGTTTCTGATTATTCGTCGTTAGTGAGGAGATATAATGGGAAGCTGGGTGAAATTTTCTTTTGTATGGCGCTGACGTGATTAACTTTATTACGAACTCTCTTCTGGCAACATTTAAATTTCAAAGGAAACTCGACGATTTGAGAGAAGAGGGTCACTTTTGTTTGAGAATCTATGATAAGGGGCCATCCCGCCAGCCGAAAACCACATAAAAGGATAATACATATTCCCGGAAAATTATTCAAATCACTAATGCGCTTCAACGCTCCCGAAGAATACACACACTAAAAGGCCCTTTTGTACGGCAGTATATTTAATACATTAGCATTAGATAATAACGTAAGGACGCCCGCTAATGCGACCGTTATTATAAATTTCGCACGAGTGCATTTGAGAGTCGGAAACTACTTAAAAATCCGAGGGGGCGAAAAACTGGAGGAGCGGACGTTTTGAAAAATTACGGGACACACTACGCGGCCAAATAAAGAGCGATGACGCGATGAGGAGGCTCGAAAGTGGCCGAATGGCAGGTCGTGTCATGAAAATGGCAAAGTTACGACGTCATTTGGAAGACGCATAAAGAATGTGCCGAAAGCTTGACCGATGAAATGGAGGCTTTCAAAGTCTGAAAATGTTTTCGTGCCGAGGTTTTACCGACTGGCCGCGCTCGAAATCGTGAAAAACGTCTCTGAATATGTCCGGCGAATGATGGATTTATGTTATACGTATATCGTTATCACTTTTTATATAGGAGAGTGCTTTTGTGTTGTTTTTACTTTCGTACAACAATTAATTCGATCGTATGAAAACTTCTATATTCAGTTCTTTGAAAAATGTTTATGTAGCAGCAATAACGCACACGTATGCAAAGCGGGGACAGTTAAATTTTACATAATGCGTAAAATTTCAATTAAAACGTATTTCATTAATGCGATCAACTCGCTCCAGAGCACCGCAAATTAATTTAATAGCACATAATACAACACAGAACGGTATAAGGGTTTTACCTCTTTTTTCGTAAAAAAAAACTCATTCGATAAACTTGAAAACAATAACCGTTAGCGAAAGCCACAATCGCAACGAATTAATTCAATTCCCCTTTGTGCGATCGCTTTCTCGTTTCGATTTATTATTTTTTCTGCAGACCTATCTCATTAATATCTCGATTATTGTATTAGACGTACATGTGTACACAACAATGATGTATTTTTTCCATTCGCAATATACACATGTCATCGCTGAAAATTTACTCATTCACTCTCTCCTGAGCAATTTTCCGAGATTAAGCCTGAGGCGAACTTTTGCCCAGAGTGGAAACGTATCCGCAAATGAGACGGGGGTCTCGTTAAGTTAAACGTACGTTTATTGAACGTCGTTTCGAAATATGTTTGCACTGCTGAAATTTCGCGTGCCCCCTCGCTTTTGCGAACTCCGAAGTCGTTCGGGAATATTTTCCATCGAACAATCACGGATTTCTGAGTTCGCATGCCCGAAATATAAGCATATCGAACCGTTATTCGAACCGAGGCTCTATTTCGGTCGTTTGAGAACATAATAAAGGCCGTATGTTGCACGAAACGTGCGTATATAAGTATCGTGACGTAAAACGTTTGAGCCGATTTTGTACCGAGATTACTTCGCTTGCTAATTCACGGAAGATATTCAACTGCTGGGATTATCCGAAATTCGCGCATGATAACGTTGCGTAATATTTAATTTGATTTCAAATATTAATTACACGCGATTCGCTTTCTGGGTTCGCTAATTGACTTTTTTGTGAAGGTATACGTAAGCAGATGTAAGATATATATAATTTGATTAAGTTTTCTTGTTATGCAAGGATTTCACGTCGGGGAATGAAATGGCGTCTTGCAATTGCAATTCTCAGAATGCATAAATCTGCAACAAATATTTCCAAGTTAAAACGATACGAACAGTATAACCGAACATATATATATATTTTTTTTTTTCGTCTTTTAGATTCGTTTCGAATGATTCTGTATTCACTTTAATCTGTATTGGATTTATGTGAACCGTTAAATTATAACGTCGAGCGGAGTAGTATACTCAAAGCGAAAAATTGCACTAGATTTCATTCTGTCGTAAGATATTTTTACTTTAAAATATTTCAATGTACATTTTCATACTTCATCTGATTTTATTCATAATCACATTTACAGTCAAGAACCATTCAAAAATTATGCTAAAATTCATCCGAACGAAAAACATTTCACACTCAAAAACATTCGTGTGAATATATAAATGAACAAAACGTAAATTTTATCTAAAAGTACGATATATCTCTGTAATTATTTGGCAAAAGTCAAACGCTCGAAACGCGTCAAAACACACGCGCACGCCCAGCAGAAAACGGCCCTATGATTTATTTCGCTCACGAAACGTCGAGCTGTTTGCTTAGTTTCCACTTTGTACGCATTAGTTTTCAACGCCAATTTGTTTCTCGAATGTCTGAAAGCGTAAACGCAGCCGGTATCTCAATTACTGCCGAAAGTTTTGCGTATAAATTTCGGGTTAACCGCCCGCTTCTGAAACTTTCGGCGTATGAGGCCTTCGAGGGCCGTCGAAAAAAACGGTCGTTTCGATCTCAAAGGCGACGAAAACGCTTTTTAATAGGTTCCGACTCTAAGAAAATAGTGCCATATGACCGCTAGGCTGGAGTTTCTGCAAATGAGAAAGTTCGGACATAGCGCGTTTCTGTAACCGTTTGTTTTCCAACTGTCTGCGAATTCAATAAGTACGATCTCAGTTTAATATGTTTCGTAATAAATCAAAATATCGTTTGACGTATTGACCGTAGAAGTATTCGTTCGAGGATTATATTTCGAATTTTCAATTAATAATTTGCAATAATACTCATTCATTTTGAATATAAAATAAATTCTAGATTTACATTTCAGATTTCGAATAATGAATTAATGAAAATTAAAATTCTATACTTTCATATTTAAAATCGATTACTTTTTAATCAAAATTCAAATGAAACAAAGTCGAATTTCAAATTTTAATCCAATATTACGTTTAATTAAAACCGTCATGTGGCGCACTCTAACCGCACAATACTAAACGCTGCAAAAAGCACGTTCTTCCATTTTTTTCAACCAAAAATAGCTCACGATCTGCACAAAATAGGCAAAACTCACGACATCTCGAAACACAAAGGCGGACAAGAAAAGGCCGAGAAACTCAGCCCTGCGCAACTTTCACCGAACAAGAGAGGCTCGTCAAAGCGCAAACGCTCATGTGATAAATCGAAAAAATTTTCTTTAAGGTATCACACAAACGAGTAGGCGCAAGTAGGCCGAGACCGGAAGAAAATTAGAAATTGGATTCCGCTTGTAGACACGTGAAATTAAGTCGGAACCGAGAAAACGAAGGAAAAAATGTAGAAAATTATTGCGAAACGAGAACGTCCGTCATACACGCTTGGACGTCGTCAATCTCCATAGATCGTGATATATTATATGGTGGAAATTGAAACGTGTTATGTTCCAGTGTTCCAATATTCGGATTCGTTGACATTTCCAGCGAAATCGATCATTGTAATTCGTATTCTCTTTGTGTGTATGCGGATATATTTAAATGTTCCATGTTTGATTGGTAGAGTTTCGATTTTCTATTGAAGTATACTTTTGAAATTTATATGGACGAATATTAAATCGAATCCATATATAATAAAAGAAAGTTTCTTTAATGATCTATTTTGATATAATATATAAAATAATATATAATATTTACCTCAATACATTTGTATTAGCATTTGTTGCAATACATTTGTGTTTGTATTTGAGCATTCAGACGTATTTTCTGTATATTAACTATTGACGTAAAATACGTTATTTTAAATACAAACTCGGAACTGATTCGTAGAATTTTTAATATTTTGATATGAAATTCATAAAATATTTTTATTACTGACTTTATAATGAGCTTAACTTTGCAAATTCGGGAAGGTTATTAAAAATTTAGAATTTACTTTAAATGTTTAAATACAATTTTGCATGTTAACAAAAAATTAAATATTTTCATAATAAATATTATACATAGAAAAAACACAATTTGAATAAATATAAAAATATCGTATCAGTATCACTTTAATTATAAAAGTAATTTCAAATTCAAAGCGGGCACTATGATATTTCGAGATTTGGGTTTTAATTTAGTCAAAGGGCGTAAAAATGAACGATTCCATAAATATTATTGCCTTAACTGCCAGGTTACGATCGATCGTAAAAATATTGAAATTTTCACGCTCGAGAATCTCTCACGGATTAATTTTATATTTTTAGCGCGGTAAAATTTGTTTCTACGCCCTGAAAAAAAAATACGACCCTCTCCACCCTCGGACCAGAATAAAATATAATTTTATTTCGAACAGACGCGTAAAACTCGCGTTAAATTTCACATAGCCAAAGAAGAGTGCAAAATAATAATACGAAGAGCAAAGAATCAAAACTCTCAATTCTCAGAATTGCCGAAGAACAGAATAATCTTAACGTTACCTTTCATTTCAGATCAAAAATTCATTGATTACTTTTGAAAATTGGTTTATATTGAATCAATAAATCCAGATATTTCTCTCGAATTTATTTAAATTCAGTTTAGTAATTTCGACTGCGTATTTTCATGATTCGAATTATATAATGGAACTATGTAATAAGGAATGAAATAAAATGAAAAACGACACGATTTGAATTGGAGATCGATCGTGCGCGATAGTGCTTTTCCGGCGGGTCGACGCCCCGGGGCCGAATTTTCCCGCCTTTTCCGGCCTCGAGGAAACGAAACGATCAAATATTTGGAAAAGCGATACGATGAATGCGGTTTGTTGGGAAAAACGTATATATGTGTGTGTGTATACGAATACAAAACGAGGCGGAATCGTGTTTTTCCGCGAATCGAATTAGTCGTTGTTATGTCATGTCGAGATCACGAGAGCGTTTCAAGAACGTATCTGTCGGAATGTTGGATTTTTTCGCTGAACAATTTGCGTAATGCTTAGTTTCTGAAACGTTGTATTTATATTTGTATATTTTTTATTCAAATTTTCGTATTAATCAATCATCGCCGTTTCGTGTGTCTGCATATAATCGATTATAAACGTTTTGATTTGGGAATATCCCATAAATAGGCGTTTTTGGTATAAGCCAAAAATATTCTTATTTTCGACCTTTGTTCTTTGTTTTTTTTTTTTGATATTATTAAATAACTAAAAATATGAAATAAATTGTTCGTATATATTCAGTAGTTGTGGTTGACATCTGTCAAATGAGATTGGAATCATTAATTTCGTTCAATCGTTTTGTGGTCGACGTAAATGTCTAGATTATATCGGGTTATCGTATGACATTTAAATTAATATACAATGAAAATTTAAACAATTTGATAACCACTCTATTCGATATTATATTACTAAACATTGAAAACGTGTATAAATTTAATTATTTTCACCATCAAATTCGCCAGTAAAACTGGTGATTTAAGAAATACAGTTATACATAAAAATACTCATAGTTCTAAAAAAATGAGCAGTTCAAAATACAGAATTCAGATTGGGATTCATTCTTACATGCACATTAACAACGCTAATTTAGTTCTAAACATTATTAATACGAGATGAATTTCTAAAAATTTTAATTACATAGATATCTAATCAAACAAATTGTATTGTAAATAAGCAAAAAATTAAAATTTCAATCCAATGAAAGTCATCGTCAACTTTGACTCTTTCACAGTCAACGCATATACCATAGCGCACATTTCCATCATACTTTTTTTCAAAAATAACCGCGAACAAACATAAAATTTCACATACTTATACGATCATCACTTTAAAATCATAACATTTCCATACAAATCTGCGATTTCAACCGTTTCACAAAACTCAAAAAAAAAAAAAACACCACCACAACCGCAACCGAATCCAAAACCTCCGATTGCACAATACAAAATCGCCAGCAATCGCGTCAATCCGAAAGTGCGTCTAGTGCATCGTGTATGCCATTTTCAACAATTTGCAGCGAGCTGCATTTTCGTCTCGAATCGCGAAACTGTAAACCGCACTCCTGCAACGAAACGCGAGACGTGCATAATGGCCAAACCGCATAGCACTGCTTTGTGACACGCGATATGCCCCTCAAACAAATGCAAATTCTGTGTAGGATTGTTTTGGATTTGTTAATCCGATAGGGTTCTGTGGGATTTTGAGGGTTTCGGTGGGGCCGGTCCGTTTTTAGAATGAGATTGTTCGCTGTGGACGTGTTTGGGTTGAATGATTGGTTTTTTTTATTAGAGTTCGATTGGATGTTGTATTATAAGTTTTTTTAGTGGTTGTTGTGTTTTTTTGTTGAGTTTAATCCATGTTTATGTTTTCTGTATTCAAATAATGTAATTTTAATTTTTTTGCATGATTCAAAAATATAGGCTGTTACAAAGGTCTTGTTAAAGAGGTGCATCATGTTATTTGGAATATTTTAAATCTAACGTACCTAGTTTTGAAAATCAATTAGATATCTAAATGTTTGTTATACCAATCGAAGAACTTTAAACAGAGATGTTTTTGAAAATATTCGAACATTTATTTTCAAACAATAAATACCAAAAAACTCTAATTTCCCTTTGTATCAGCAAGTTTTTTATAACTAACCGTGTATTTCAAATAGTTTTGTATTGATATAGAAGTTTTTATTCATATTTACGGATAAAATATATTATAAACAAACATAAAACTAACTAAAAAATGTTTGGTTTACAATGTTTCAAATAACATGACTTATCACTTCTCTAAGACTTTAAGGAGACCTTTGTAACAACCTGTATATAAAAGTTGATCCACGTAAGAAAAAAATATAGTACTTTCGATCGATAACAATTTAAATTTTCTCTTTCTGACAGTTTTTTTTGTATTATTAATTTATAAATTGCATGTTGAAGTGTATTTAACGTCAATCATTTCAACTACAAGAATATGTGCGAACTCAAAAGTATAATAATCAAAATGTTTGCCTCTGACATGAAGGTCATGGATATTTTACACATTTAACTTTCTCCGAGAAAGACCTTTGAACCAATAAGCAATAAAGTACGAATAATTAATCGATAGAAAGTATACGCGATTTCACTACACATAAAACCTATAAATGTTTGCATTTAACTTCTCAGAATCAAAACGTCGAAATTCATCATTTCCAATAATAACCCATCGTTATTCGAAATCATTATAGAATATCCGCCGTCTGAGCTCTAATTTATAAAGTTGACTCAAATTAATTACTTCGTTAATCAAAAACTCTATATATAATACAATAATATTGTTACAAAACGAAAGCTTTCATAACAATACGCCATCGAGAACAAACTAACGTCACATCCAAGCGGACACTCGCAACATTAATAATTCGATTATACGTATTTTCCTTATTCTCGCGCGATAGCAAACGGCACACTTTAAAATAACTCCACGGCAAAGACGACGAATATTTAATTACAAAATTTGCATGATAATAACCACTTAACCGGTCGGTTACCGACGGCTCGATTTGCATGAAATTCGCGGCTGAAAATTCGACCGTTTCAGACTTTCGCCTCTTGTTCTCTCGCATTATAACTATATAAATACGCTCACCGAATATCGGCCCGAGTATCCTCGGCCAATTAAGCGCGTTGAAATTTTCGAAAACACTCTATTTTGGAGATCGATTCGTCGTAATAAATTCACAATTTATTAATTAATAGGACGTGAAAATGTTCGAGGTAAGCGCACATTCCGGTCTCGTAGAGGCAATGAAATTCACTTTATCGGATGAAAGTTATAACTTTTCAACTCGAGTGTGCGATGTTCCATTTTTTTTATCTTATTGTATATGCGATGTGAATGTAATTTTTTATATTTAATTTGGGAGTTATGTGTACGTGAGAATCGCTCATTTATAATATTATAATAATTTATTTTGCTTCATATAAAAATTATAAAAACTAAGCTGTATTCCGTGTGGAAAACAAAATGTACCGAAACAATTCGACCCCGAACAAAAAACAACATTAATTTCGATTTGAGTGAGCGAACTTTCGTATAAATTTCAATTTTGTACTTTTTTCTTCTATTAAATATACGCAACACGACAATATACATATATTTTTATCCAAAAATGAATATTTAAATTTAATCCGAGCCCTCGAGAGGCGCGTACATTCCAGTTTGAGGAGCGTTTCCCTGCGTATTGTTATTAATGTCTCATTTGATATTGTTTCAAAGCTTTTCACAAAAGTTGCCCAAACGCAGCACTCCCTTGTGGGCATAAAATACTGAGAAAATTTATTTTGCACCTAGATGGATGGGCGAAACACGAATACCGATAAATCTTCCAGAGTGACGTTTGTGATGTTCAAAACGTGTCATTTACGCAAATGCAATGCGGACATTTTGCTATATGACTTGCTCAAGTATTTCGAAATCAGATTAAGCGATCTTTGATTATATCAGAATAACGTATCGGACTTACAATTAGATTAATTTCGGCTTTGATTCGATTTGTGCTATCATCAATCAAATTTGATCTCAATAACTTTTATACCAAATAGTAATATCGGTGTAAATATTTGAATCAAAATTAATATTACACAAGTGTTCTCATCTATTATACCAAAATTCGCATAGTCATGAGTTAGATTTATATAAATTAAAATTGTGCAATACTCACTTTTTCTCTCGGCAGTATTTTGCGAAATTTTTCGTTCGGGATAATCACGATCAGTTCTGCGAAAAAAAAGCACAAATTTAACACAGTTGCATCAAAAATGCATGCGTCTGTCTGTTTTTGCATAACACGGCTAACTCCAGAGTAAACATTTTTCGCTTTTTTGATTAAGCCAACCAACGCCAGTATGCAAAATTTGACATATTAAGTTTTGCATAAAGCTCTCGGGCTAGTTTGCATTCTGTAAAATTTCGCTCTCGCACGTCGAACCAAAACGATTTCATACCAGATTCCATTATCATATTACAGCAGTTGGGCTTCAGTGTCGACATCGCATACGAAATTGTGTCCAAATTGTACACAAACTGTTGCAGAGCGTTCCGACACAATAATGTTAAATTCTATTGAATGTCTCATCCCGGTAATAAGATGCAAACGCGTAAATGTCGCGATATCGGATTAACTGGTCGAATGAATTGGTATTGTACTGCAAATTGTACTACATTGTTTGGTAATGGTTTGATAACGTTTTAATATTGTATCTTTCTTGGTCGAATCATGAATGAGAGTGGTTTAGTTATTAATTCAAGAATGTTGTACTAATAAATATTATGCATGAGACTAGATTGTGTTTGAATTAAATTGACATTGAATATTTTTGTTATATTTAGAAATGTTGACTCGTTTAATTAATTCAACGTTTCTATCGCTCGTTTCAATGACATATTTTGTCAGATTTAATGTAAATATAGATGAATTGAATAGGTTGTTCGAATTCATTCGTTCTTAAGAAACTGCGTAGTTTAACTTCATTAAATATAATATTATAGAATTAATCTTTCTATAATATAACTAGTTATTATATGATTTTCAAATGTAGACGAATAAGTTAGGTTAGGTTAGGTTAGAGTTCTTAATATTATTCTGACCATTTAATATAAACTCTGACAAACTCAGTTAAAATTCTGACCATTCAATATTTATTCTGACCGTTTTGATTCAAATTCTGACCAAAACATGATTAAAATACAGACCAATGTCAAATAAATTCTGATAAATTGGATAAAAATTCTCACTATTTAAATAGTAGCCATAAAATATTGAATACGAATAATAGTGCATTAAAAAATTAATTTCAGCTTTGAAAATGGTATGAAATACAACATTGTCACGTGACCTCTAAATGTAAAACTCTCATTTGTCAATCCGATAGGTCACTTCTAACATTGCGATTTGCGACACAAATGTTCTTCTTTGTTCAAATTTTACATTTCGCACTATTTTTCTCAATTTTCTACTGATAATTTTATATCTAACACAATTTCCTATCCATCCATATAAAAATCCCCTATATATAATCACGGATTTCTGTATGTGTGTCCGTTCTTTGTTCGTCTGTTCGTCTGTTCGAATCACGCTCGCGACTATAGATATTCTAACATGATCTTTATGCGTATACATTTAACGTCTATAATACGATGCTTATTACCTACTAACTACTGGTTTTGCCTATATGACGTCTGGTGATAATAACAAATGAACTATTTTGATTAAATATTCAAATCGGGTACGGGCATCGATATTAAAATAAACACATACACATGTTATTGACATCGGACCTATATACTAGTAAACTATAATCACAAACTATTCCAACTCAATATTAAGAAACGATCATAAACTTTCAAACAGAAAATTAACAAATTTTCCCTCTCTATACAACGAAACCTTTTTTCACCGACACGAACGAAAATTCCAATCCGGAACATATCAATCGACGCTTTTGCGAATTTTTTTCCCGCCAACAGACCCGCACCGAATCGATTTTCAATTTGCGACCGGCGAACGCCGCCCGGACAAACGACGCCAATTTGGCCGGCGGCGTGCCACGAAAGCGTACCGTTCCGCGCCCGACAATGCCCGCGGACAAATCGCGCGCATTTCCCGGCGAATTCTGCCCGCAGTATGTTCGCGAAACTTATTCGCGGTCGTTTCCGGAGGTGCTGCATATGCATGCGCCGTTTGCGTATTTGTCGTTCGTTTTTAGCGAAAGGCGCCGCGGTATGTTTGCGAGGGTCGCGTATGAAACGGTTGCGGGTGCGCTTTCTTGCGCCGTTTTGAATGGATAAGGAGTGGCGGTTTTGTGTTTGTGAATTTTTCATGGGTCCGTTTTGTATCGGGGTGCTTTTCGGTTGAGTTTGGAGACGTTGTGGTGTCTCTCGTGTTGGATGTGAAATTTATTTCGTTCTTAGTGAGTGCTTTTAAAGATATTAAATTCTGATGACAATAGGTGTATTTCAGGGACGACATTACCGGTCGGTAGTGATGCAAATAATCGTTCGGAAATTTATCGGTGAATTTTTGATGTTCACCGGTAAATAAAAAAATAATAACCAAAATTAATTTGATCAATAATTTTTGTTTCGAATATTTTTGAAGTGTGGTTTTTTTTTAAATATTTTGTCGAAAGTCGATTTTTATATGTTTTTTTAGGGTATTTTTGGTTTTACGGCTTTTTTTTCTGGTTTTGATTTATCGGCAAACCGGTAATTAGTAAAAAATACCGAATTACCTGTAAATTAAAATTACAGTAAATCTGACAACCCTAACACATTTTACTTGTTATTTCTATTTCCGTTTGATATTTTTATTATATCATATTCAAATGAGAAAGAAAACATGTTTTTCTTTACAAAGCACTGCTTTTCGTCCAAGACCGTCAAAAAAAAATTATTAAAAAAAATATATTTCATTTTTCCTATCTTAAAAAATAAATTCTCTTACAATTTTAAATATGAATATATTATACTAAAAATAAATTTACGACTATACAGTAAATTAACTTTACGTATGTTTTCGATTTCGTTAACACATTCAAAAAGCGAACAACGCTAACTGTTACGAAAACGTGCAAAAAACACAAATGAATGAGACTAAGTAGGATCAGTAACCGAAGATGCACGATACGATCTTTAATTATCATTTTACGTTTTTTTTTTCTTTTTTTCGGGTGTTCTTTTCCGAAAAACGGCCGTTCCGCCATTAGAAAGCGAAACACGTAGTGCACGTAAAGAAGCGATGTTCAAACTTCGCGGACTAACCCGAAATCAGAAAAGTTTTAACAATATTCTTGAGCATTCGTTTTTAATTGAATACGTTCGCAACAATTGCGTCGAATGTCTCCCGTCCGTCTGGGGAATTAAGGCGGAATCGAATTTTGAAATTTTGCGCAAAACTCCCGCCAATTTCGACCCAAAGTCTCAAGGATGTCGCATCGTGTTATATCGCGCGAAATAAACGCTCTCTCATTCCGCAGAGGAAAAGTCTTCATTATCATAGTAGAAGGAATGGTTAATTAATAACGGGAATGACTAGCGAATTCTTAATGTTTAATGTGGTTAAATACTCATCAATTTCAATCAACTTTTTTTCTGTTAGTATTGCGGCTATCTGAAAAAATCTGGCAGGTTTTTTTTCGTATTATTTTCATCGCTCATCGCCGAAGTAATTATGAACAGTCGAAACGAAATGGATTGGAAATGATTTTAATTGAAAAATTATCGAAAAACGTCCGAACGGTTCGTTCGTGGAAATGAAATTTTTCTTTCGGGCGAGCTTCACAACGTCGTTTCATTCAATACGGCCATTTTCAATTGAAAATTTTCCCATCTGTCGCAATATCGAGGTGCGTAAACATTTCTATAGTTCTAAAAATATAATATAATCGTCATTTGTGACTTTCGCACAAAGACCCTCCGAAGCGCATTAGCGACAAATCGCTCGTATCGTTTAATGCTTCGCCCTAATTTGGGTCGCCGCTAGAAACTGTTGGTAATCGCAGCCTTAAGAAAATTAACAATGTCGTAATGAAAGCCCTGGAAATTCCGCATGAAAATTATCTCAACATAGAAAACGTCGGACGTTATACACGAGCCTGACATTATCGAGAAACATTTCCGCCGATCGATAATATTCAACACTTCACACTAGGGATGTCATTACCTGTTTGCCGGTAAATTACCGGTAAATAACAGTTCGGTAATTTACCAATAAATAAAATAAAAATAAAAATTTTTTTCGAATATTTATGTCGGTTTTTTTTTTTTTTGAAAAAAATTGATGTTTTTTTGAGAAAGTATTCATGGTTTTGCGGTTTTTCGTTATTTTTTCCCGTTTTTATTCAAAATTTAACTAACCAGTAAACCGGTATTTAATAAAAAAAAGATAGTCAGTAAATGTTTATTACGGTAAATCTGATATCCCTACATCACACATCAAACTAGAATATCATACAAATTATATGGTATCAAATGAAGTTGATTCATCGCAATTTAACAGCAAAAAGCACCGATTGCGGAATATTCAGGCAATCTTCAAGATCACTGCCATTTCTTCGCCACATTAGGAAGTAGACATCCGTGCAAAATTTCTTCAACAGAATTCATAAGAATAATAGACGTCTGTCAATTCGCTAGGCTGAACTTCGAGTGGCGTTCCGCAACGTGAAGAGTATAATTACTCTCGGCCACGTTCTCATGGTTCGTGAACCCCGCGATCGCTCAAGTGAATAAACGACGGTAAAAAAAGCCTACGCGTAATATTGATGTTATATATAATATTTGTGAGGCCTGACCGTGACCGGAGAACCGCTCGTTTATTTGATTGATAATAATAAACGGAGTTTTCGGCGGACCGGGTTCAAGCGGATCGTGTCCGCTTTAACCTCCATGCGGACTTTTCACATAGATTTCATTTAGCAGGAAATGAGAAAAAATCTTCTCGAATGTCTTAATTTTAGTTTTAAAATAAATTTTCGCTAATGTCGAGGGCGTAATTTAAAGTTAACCCTAATGGTGTGTCTGCGAAGCGCGATGTGGAGTGAAGTTGTTCAAATTTATGTATTCAAATGTATTTACGGAAAATATAGATGTTTAATTTAATTTTAAATTAAAATTTACCACAAAAGTGTTAGTTTTTATAATTAAAATTAAAAAATAAATAAGTATTAATTAAAAGTTGAAATTCTCTGCTAGAATTTGTTGAATCGTTAAAAAAATATTAAGCACTTGTTTCGCAGATATCGAAAGTCCGTTTTACAATCCATGTAATTACTCAACATAAATACAAACAATGGGTGTACCGATATCGAAACTTTTCACAATAGTTGCACTTTCTTATATTGTATACGTAGAATAACACCGCAGTATAAACTAGTATTAATTTTATAAAACAACCCATTTGACATTTCGATCAATCGATTCTCACGGTGCATAATGGCGAAAACCCGCCACAGCCTCACTTATCGAATACATTAGAAACCCAAGAATACAAAACTCGCTTTTTACCGTTAAGCACAAACCCAACAAAAATCCAAACAAACTTTTAAAACGCATCACTTACGGTGAACGCTGAAAGCTCGCGCGCCAACGCAAACAACAGGTGAAGTCAAACAATTTCCACACGCGGAAGAATCTAGTGTACACGTAAATGGCGAATTCGCAGAACCAGCAAGAAATCGCCAACGGGAACTCAATAAGTTACCGTTAGTTTTGACGTGGTCTCTCCTCCTCGGGCACTCTTTGCCACCGCGAGACGCTGTCCTCCGGCAATAATGTCGTCAAGTTTACGGAGCTACGGCTACCAGCATTGAAGATTGTGGGTATCTGGCATCTGCTGGGTATGGGGAACGAGTTTCTAAACATCTCTGTCGATTTATGGAGGAGACCTTCCAAGGACATGAGGAAGCGAGGTCAACGCCTGCTGGCCATTGCAGACCGGGATTTGCGGCGCCGAAGAAGCAGTTTTCCTCTGCAGGATGTCGTTCGATGACTTTCTAGAAATTGCTTGTTTATGATTTTTATGATATACCTATAATATATTTCATATTGAACGTTCTTGTATTTAATTATGGTTCAATTTATGCTGAGTTGTATACATTTTAGTCGGACCTATATTTGCATCGTATTGAATGCAAATTGAAACTTTAGTACGAGTATGCTTTTATCTATAAATTCAAGCAAATATGAATATTAAATGAAAAGATTCTTCAGAATAGCAGAATGACCCACTATCCGTGTCCGTTTCTATTTTGCAACATACAAATGTATGATTTATGTAATTTTACACAAGATTCCATTTTTCAAAAGGTCACATTTTGCAAATATAGCCTTATGACCATGTACGTTGTAAACACATACGTATTCGCTGTATTCAATTAGAATACGAGGCCCATGTTTGTGATTTCCATGTTTATGAACCATATTCGCGTTTATTACCCTCATCTCGTTTATGTCAGATCTTTACATTCTTATCGACCTCATTTTCCATGATATTCATGTCCATAAATATCGATATATCGTCCAATCAAACCGATTCTCCTTAACTTTCCTACGCACAAACCTTTATGTGTTATATTTCGATTTCAATCCCACATATAATAATAATCACAATAATATTTGATATTATTTATATGACGTTTACAGCAGAATGTTTCAATAAATATTTGGTATATGAATAATTTAGTAAGCTTTTATAATGGAGAGCTGTTAAAACCGCACAAAATTAAAAGGGAAAAAAACTCGTATAACATATTTTTTGTAGATGTTTTACATTTTCGCAATGTAACGAAACAAAATGCTATCATATTTAATAATTAGAGTTTTTAACGGTGGAAAAAAGTAAACGTATAAGATAATATAATCTTTATTTTTATTTGACTCTTAAAAAATCCAAACTAAATCCTATATTAACGAACTTAAAATACTACGAACTACTCAACCATCCATTCAATACAATCTCCTCACCCTTATATACCTATCATGATTCCTCAATATTCCAATCAATAAAGACAAAAAAATCGTCAATTTTTTTGAAAACTACAGAAAAGCTTGCTTTTAGTTATAATTTGTAATTATAGTTTCCAAAACATGGGTATTATCATTTGAAAATATAGAGGTTCGCAAATTTTAAATTAATATAAAATCATATGTAAATATTTCACAGCATTGGTACTAATACCACATAAAATAAATCTCAAAAATTATAATATATAATTACTTTTCAATATGTTATTTTCTTTACTATTTAAAATATTTTATTTAACTCCCCACGTTCATCCGTACGTCAGTTTGACGACGATTACATACTGTTTGTAACAACTCTAAGTGGAATTATCTCCAAAACGGTTGCTCTTACAAATACAAGTTATCAATTTTTTTTGTATTAATTATTATAAGTTAAAAATTTGTTCTACATTTTCGTAAATGCGTCAGTCAACAAGGTTAAACCGATAAAAGATTAAAAGCCATTTTCAGCGTCCTTTGACCCTGCGCAAAATTTAATGCGAATCTCAAAAGCATCTTTCCAAAGTCTAGCTTTCCTGTGATTGTTCGGAAGCAAATACCTTTATCGACTAGACTACAACAATTCAACAACCATTCACAAAGCACACCATCCCCAACCACTACCAGAACACCTTTCACCATTACACAACCCGAGCAATCTCAACCATCCGACCATCATCCGCGGCGACCCCATTCCTCCGGAGCCTCGAGTTACGTAAAACAACAATTACGTCGGCATTCCGAACGAACCGAGAGATGTGCGACAGGTTACCGAAACCGTGTAACGGCAGTTTCCGGAACCGGACCGGAGGAATTCGAGCCGACAAAGAAGACCGGGCCTCGGGGGGCGGAGTCCCCGGGCCTCCGGGGGGCGCAGGCCGAGCCAGATGCTCTAGGTTGGAATTTGCGTGTTGAGAGGTGTCGTCGGCGAAAAAAATGTCTACCTCGCATTCTTGAGGCACGACGAATTGATTGTGCTCAGTCTCGGTTGGATGGTGTTAAATTTTTCGAATTATTCGGTTGCTTTGATACATTTATGTATAACTAGTATATAGGCCCGATGTTAATAACATCGGGTGTGAATTTGTTAAGAAACGGAAAACCATAAAATGTGAAAAGTCGATTATGTGAATCCGAAATGTGTACCCGATTTGAATATTTAATATTTAATTAATAAAATCAAAGTGGTTAATTTGTTATTTGTTTGTGACATATAGGCTACCCGA
Organism: Hydropsyche betteni; assembly: GCA_028571205.2. Classification (NCBI taxonomy): domain Eukaryota; kingdom Metazoa; phylum Arthropoda; class Insecta; order Trichoptera; family Hydropsychidae; genus Hydropsyche; species Hydropsyche betteni. The sequence continues at coordinate 382,895 of JAOXNN020000017.1, forward strand.
AGCCTGTACTCGATTTGAACATATTTAATATTTAATAAATAAAACCAATTCATTTGTTGTTGAAACAGTATCTGTCATCGGTGATTATCGCTCTTTTTTAAAATTAATTATAAATTAGAGACATCT
>JAOXNN020000017.1:384544-412919 GCA_028571205.2 Hydropsyche betteni
TCATTTGTTGTTGAAACAGTATCTGTCATCGGTGATTATCGCTCTTTTTTAAAATTAATTATAAATTAGAGACATCTATCGAGCTTGAAATTAAATAATTAATTAATTAAATATACATCTAAAAAAAGGAATTATCGGAAAGGGTTCGTAGCTCAGTGGTATCGTGACGAAACTGTCATACCAGAGGTATCGGGTTCAAATCCCGGTCTCTGGCGACTTTTAATTCGAAAAAACGATCGTCGATCATTTTAAAGTCGCGAGCGTCATTGTGACAGACGAACAGACGAACACACGAACGAACAGACAGTTATCCGCTATTATATAGGGGATATGTGAATTTGATTGATTTATTTCGCTCATCTTTTTTATTGAATGATATCATAATCTTGAATGTACAGTAACATTTTAATTTTTTTTTTGCATACTTCTATGTTAATAAATTCGTGTATTTTATGTGAAAATTCAAATATTATATATACGAAATTTGATATAAAAAAACGCTCATATATATTTAAGTATCGATCGGTGTTATAATACCAAAGGTTATTCTAGCGAAAACATAACAAATCCAAAAACAAAATGATGATAGTTTTGCACGATTCCGAAACAGGAAAATCGTGTTTCTTGCGACTAACAAGTCGAACTTTTTCATTACGCGCAATCTTCGTGTTATTTCATACTCGGAAAAAACGATTTGCATAATACTTCAAATTAATTCAATTCGAGTTATTAAAACGGCGAATTAAACGTGCGTTTCAATCTGGACTGACGCGTTCCGTTACGACGCTAATTTCGAGATATAAAAAAATTGTATTACGAAAAACACATCACAATTAAGCGCCAAATAAAAAAAGTTAACAAACCGTACAAATACTCACACGATTAAGCAATTCGAAGCAAAGTTTACTTAGCCGATTCCATTTCGCAATTTCGCGCACAAAAAAGGTCGCGAGAGTGATCGCAAGGTTAACAACAACTGGCTCTCTTTCGAAGGTGATTTTTTCACAAATCAAAGCCTCGTGATGACTCTGTTGCGAATGTGTAATATATTGTATACGATTGTGAGCAATCTCGTGTAACGGGACCGAAGAAGATGAGCAACGGTGCAATATCCACCATATGCGTCCAAATAGTGAATTTTCCGAGATTAATCGATGATTTTCGTGACGGAAACGGCTGATTTCATAAAAGATTAGAGAATTTGACGTGTCGTGACCGGTGAGCGAAAATAACTGTATATAAGATGACTCACATTATGTTAATGTTATATAGTAAAGGTCAATTCGATCATTATTGTTCAATCTCGATCTTGTAATACGATTCGTGTGGATTTAAGCATATTGATCAATTAATTTGTGTAAATTAACTTCGGGTTTAATATGCTTGAAATTGTAATTAGATTATATAGTTGCAATTATCCTGCGATCTGATTAATAATTCGAATAACTTTCAATGACGAATTCGTACTTGCATTCATTATTGTGTACTGAATTAAATAAAAGAGAAACTTATCAGACATTCATAATCATATTAGTCTCGAATAACTTTCTTAAATAGATTAAAATTCATTGGGTGACCTGCGCTCATTCTCATGTACAAAAACCACTCATACGTAGAAAAACCATTGAAAAAGCTTTCAACAGAAAAATGCGAAAAGTTTCCGGGAAACGATAAATTTTCCCCGAGCATAAGTGTTTCGTAATTAAACGAAACTTCGAACGATTCTCTAGATATAGCGTCCCCGGAAATCGTTCTAAAACGTTTTTAATATAACAGTTTTATAAGATAAAAACCTCGTTTGCCCGAGTCCCCATAGAGCGCGGAACAATGCGAAATGGCTGCCGGTTCAAGGCGACTCGCTCGTATCTAATATCTCTATATTTGTGTGGTAAAAGAAACGAATTTCTCACGAAATGTAAACCGCATACGATTCTTTAGATAAACTCCAAAAAAGTCAGGTGAAGTTTATCTTTGATTTAGGCGGGCCTGCTCTTTCAAAAAGTGAAAAACAATGCCGTGAAATTTCGCTGATTTTACAAATTTTTTTGTCGAGAGTATTGAATGTTGTTGATTTGTGAAACTTTCTAATGTTTTTTTATATATCACATGATTATAAGATTAATAAATTTTGTTTATATATTTTATAAATATCATAACTAATATTTTCCTTTCAATTTCATGTACTTTCTTTAATTGAAATAAGTGCTTAATTCTATTTCCGTGTTCTTTTTAATTACTCAATACACTAAATCAATAATTTTATTATAAAATTTATATATACCTATAAAAAAAATATAAAATATTTAACTTTCACATTTAAGTGACTTACATACACATAATTAAAAATTTCAACCGACCAAATTAAATCGACGATATCACAAAATCGAATCGCGCACTCGCCTATTCAATTTGCATCACAGATCTATCAACGTTCAAATATTATTAATTATTCTACACTCGTACAAAAAAAACGTTTTCAATTCGTCACAAAAAATAATAATTTAAACGAATCTCATTGAATCGCAGTAACGGTACAAACACGAAAATCACGACGCTAAACAACCAGTTATGCAAAACACCAGTTTATTTTTTACAACAAACCAAAGAATGACAATTATGTCGAAATTGCATCATCAATACATCGCCAATATTGCATGCATTATAATGCGAAACGGCCTGCGGACGCGACGGGTCCAATCCGAACTGCATAATGGACTCGGTCTGCTATAATTGCAGCCGCATCAGGTCTAAACACGGTTGTTTATGGGATAGTTTGGTCTGAGTGATGGGAGACGTCAATGCAAATGCACTCTGCATTATATGGGACGTCCACTTCGACGACAGCGATCAACCACGCATGGATAATGCACGCCGTAATGCGCATATTTCGGATTGAATGTCGGCGTGCGTTTGTATTGTGCGAAATTGTTGGGCTTTGACTTTGTGTATTGGAAATTTGCATCGATAATTTCGTTTTAGCTGAAACAAACGAGCGATTTTAAATCGATGTGTTTTGTCCGGATGAAATTCGTATGTGACGTTTATGGAAATTTTAATGGTTTTTTTTATAGACGCGTTCAATTTTTTTATTGATATTTTTATTAAATTTATTGATAAAGTTAATGAATTGATGAATTTTATTATCGTCAAAACATTTTAGATGTGTCGTTGAAAGCTTAGATTTTTTTATCGTATTTTCTCACTATGATGTAATAAAAATAACGTAATTTTTATACATTGATTCTTAATTTTAGTAATTAACAAAAACGACATATTTATCAAATCCACACATATAATAAATTATTATATTTAAGCAATTATGAATTATAAAATTACGTTACGTACGTTAAAACTTTTGCCGGTATTTACATCGGTAAAAAGTGGATAATTTTTGAAAAATTTAACAGTATTACATTGAAACTATTTAAACTGAACTTTTCCAGGTGAAGTTTTAATAGAAATGCACTCGAATAGCAATGTATAATACTTATACGGTTGACGTATAAAGCTTCTGTTTTAGTATTAGTCTGACATTTTTGCGGTCTTTCTATTAAAACTTTGCGAAAGATAAAAGATTCGAAACATTTGTATCATATGTGAAAATTTTACTCTTTGATCATAAAGGATCGCATTCTGCAAACACAGTTGACAACTTGAACATTTCTATGTATCACAAAAAATTTCATGCTAACATAAAGATACACATACGATTAAAAAAACATGTCACATATGCGGGTTGGATATTTTTTACACGAAAAGGCACCCGTATACTCTTCATTTTACAATTGTACGATATGAAATAGAAAAAAAAATACGAAAACATACACGAAACGGGATCGCCGTTCTACATTTCGAGAACAATTCGTTTGGATAATTTACGGAATGTTGTGGACCGTGTGAATTGATCTTAACATTGAAACTTTTCTGTAATTCAAACTAGATGCTCTTCGGAGCGTTTTATTTTTGTTTTTTTTTTGCGATTATACAATCAATTTTCGATGGACGTGTTACTTTTGCGAAATGCAAATTCACGACTCACCCAGATTTCATTATGAAACTTGATATTTATATTTGAGAGCGAATTCGTGTATTATGCGCTCTCATTGATTTTCGGGACACATTTGAATATGAGATTCATGCCGATTTCGGTTTTTATCGAGATTTAACAATTTGAGAGCGTTTTTTTTTCGAGTGGGTGCATTCTTTAGGTCCACGAAGATTCTAAAGAATCCGGTTATACGAGAGATTCAAGGCTGTCAGACTGATATTTTCGTATTTTACTTATTTTGAATCAATATTTTTTTTATAGTTAATGACACTTGTCATTAATTTATTTATATTACAGGCTAAATGCGTATTATGCTAATCGATTATTATGACATTTGAAAATAAATTTCACTATGTAATCAAATGCTACCGAAAAAAAAGATAATATGAACAACTTAAAATATCATTGCAACATCATCAAAATGGCACGAAACAAATTACTTACAAGACAAAAGGATTGGTAATTTTTGAATTTATTATTTTCGAAATCTAAAAGTTTTGCCTTATCCTTTTGAATATAAAAGATGTGTTTCACAATTTTAACAAAATTTCCTCTGCACTGTATTATTAAACGAGATATTTATATTTATTTTAATCGAATACAATTTCGGTTATAAATCCAAGACTTGATCGAATTATTCATAAAAAATAAAAATAAATATAAATTCTTTCAGATATAACAACAATTAACAAATCAAATAGTTTAACATACAACTAAAAACAAGAAAGTGACCAACGAATTTCCGGAACAATTAGAAATAGGTTTCGCAACTAACCGTGCGTCGATGTCTCTTCAAATGTCAAAAGATTTCCACATTCGATTTTCGCACTTCACCATCGACAAACAATCGATCTCACACGCAGTATGGAGTAAAAGCGAACAATCAACACATTCCTGGCACAACACTGAACCGAAATACCCTCGGCTTTATCTCCGGGGCTTAGTGCCAGTCATGGCTAGACACTGCAACTGTACCGAAATGTACGGATAGTCCCACACGAACGCGCACCGGCAACGAACTGGAGAATAAACACGGCTCATTGTCGTATCCGAGCGGTGGAAAGGTAGTGGTAATGGTACACCGGTTGACCACCTCCTTCCAAGTGCTGATGGATGCGCAGCCCAGTGGATGTCAAGCTTTCTTTCGTGGGTGTAGGTCTTTTGGTTAATGTGTTTTTATTTCACAATTAAAATATTCGTTGGTATTTTATGATTTTTTGTGTTCAATTTTAATTTAATTCAATTATTAAAAAAATAATGTAAAAGTTTTTTCAATATGATTATTGTTAATATGTCTTAGGATGTACCCAGAATTTACCTACCTATAGAAAGCTTATAGCTCTCATTTTTTCGGTCCATATATTAATTCACTCGTGATCAGTGTTTAAATATTAATTCTGACCATTTCTATTACTGTATTTACTGAGCGGTCAGAATTCATCGTCAATATTTTTGGCAGCCCATTCCAACACAATTTTTTGCATTGTCAGTAGTTTGTCACAATATTTTAATAAAGTACTCTTAATTAGGACTTTGCTAAATATTTTTCAAGCAAAGCGTACAATTCCGCAAATGTACAAGTTCGCTAATTAATATTAATATATTATATATAATTATAAATAAACGTGCTTCAATTTTTTATTAATGTTCAAAATACTAGCTCCCGCATTTAATTTAATGAGTCAAATTTAGATAAACTAGTATTACTGTTATATTATTTATACTGAGCACCTAATAAAGTAATACTCACCCGAAAAATATTTAAACACTGACCAAATATTTTGTTCCCAAAATTTATTATGCATTTCTATATATCATACAAATATTGAAATTTCATTTCATTTTTGCATTACCTTATAATAATATAAAATAAATAATAATAATAATAGTAATCTACTTAAAAAATAATAATTTTGTCAATCTAATTATAATATAACGATCGAGTCATTTCTTTTTCCATACATTACCTCTGTCTTTTATTCATTTTTTTTTCAATAAACATCACAGTTGAACGGTTACTGACCGCACTGACATACCTCTTCTTCTCTTGAGACGACCTTTGACTGTGTTGAAGCACACCTTCAAGATAACCGAGTTAACCAACCACCATCAATTTAATTTACATCTCTTCAATAGACGCACTCAAGTTTGATGAACTCGCCACAAATTTTTACAATGAGAACATCCAATATGTCTAATAGCTGTAAAGGAACAACAATGGCTGGCTACTCGTTTGCTTAAGACAAATCGTGCGATCGAATATGAATATGAACGGACTCCGACCAGATAACGGTATCGGCTATTTTATTGTTTGTTCTTTATTTTCACACATTGTTGGATGTTTCATTTTCATCGCGCATTATGTTTTAAGAATTTTATTGTAATTGAGATGTGTCTGTTAAGTATAATGTAATGAACGTGGTCGATTGGGAATCATTATTTGAATTAATAACGATAAATTATAATATGTACTATGAAATAAATCGAACGAAATTGTGAAACTGGCTTAATAATTTACTAAATATTAATTGCGAAAAATAATCTGATCAATTATGACTTTCACAAAATAAGTACGAAAGTGAATTAAAAACGATCAAATATTTTTTTTGTAACAAATAAGCTGACATCTATGAGAAACAAAAATAACTTTGATAAATTTATTTAATTTTCCAGAGTGTATATGTGAAGAAATGTGTTATTAAAATAATTCACTTCAAAAGAATATTATTTTTTTCAAAAACAGTTTAGAAAATATCGATACACATAATTATAATGTGTTTATCAAAAAATAATAAAAATGCGACTTGAAAATTAAAAAAAAAATTGTTAGAATTCTTTATTTTAATTCATTTTATGAACTTAAAATTTTTAACTTTATATGTTTCTGTTATTTTATACATATGTATAAGAATAATAATGGACACCACTTGTATTGTTAAGATCAAAGTAAAGAACTGTCAAATGATATCTGTCATAGCGGCGCCATATATTGTTCACAATTTGACGTAAATTGAACACCAAACACATTCACCATGTCGGCGATAATAATAGCCGATTGGTTTTGTTTAGACAAAGACATTTATTACAGGTAATGAGGGTTTTTTTTACATTCTATTGATTATTAAATTTATTCTAATCAATTGTGTGTTGCCAATAATCAGTGATATTTGTTTGATGAAAATGGACTTTGTTATTGCAGGAAATTTGATCTGTATAACATGAGTTGGAACATTGACTATGAATTGAATACGATGATTATCAGTGGAGCATCTTATGGTGGTCCGATTGCGCTTATCCGAGATAAAAATCAATTAGTTAAAGTAATGGGGCCGTGTAAGCCAGTTATTCACATTTATAACTGTGCAGGAAAGCATATGTCGAATATTGTGGTTAGTAGAACCATAAATTACAAACTATTAATAAACTTGATTGTTTACCAAGTACTTTAAACATTTTATTTTTCAATAGTGGAACAATGGAAATCTTGTACATATAGGATGGTCAGATGGCGAACAATTACTTTGTATCCAAGAAAGTGGAGATATATTCGTATATGATATGTTCGGTATGCATCAACACACATTTAGCATGGGAGCAGAAGCGAGAGATACTAAAGTATACAATGCCTTTTTCATAATTATTTTATTTTTATAGTTCATAAGTTTATTTCAAATATCGTATTTCAGGTATATAAAGCTGAAATATTTTCAAGTCCACACGGTACTGGGATTGCTATTATGACCGCATCTAATCGAATGTTCCTTGTAAATAATGTTGCCGAACCTAAAGTTAGACAACTTCCAGATTTACCTCGTAAATATTTGATTTCAACTATTCACATCTTATGTTTAATTATCTTGTCATTTTTTCATTAAAACAATCTAATATTTCTTAAGGACCTACTGAAAGACCTACATCTTGGTGTGTTCTGAGTACAACGACGCAAGTCAGTGGATTACTTGTGTGCAGAGATAAAGATATATTTCGATGTCAACTTGGAGAAGCTCAGCCAATATTATTAGTAATTAAATTCACACTTTTGTTAAATAATTAGCCATTCATATATTACATTTTCCTCTTTTCAATATATATGTTTGGTACTCCAGAAAGCAGAGATTACTAATTTGTACACAGCAATACTAAAAGTAGTCACATCCCAAAACGGCAGGCATGTTGCTTTATTGACAGATTCTGGTTACATTTGGATAGGATCATCAGACTTAAAAACAAAATATTGTGAAGTTGAAACTGGGTATCTTAAAAAACCAAACCAACTCGTTTGGTCAGTATCAATCAATGCGTTATCAATTATTGATGCTATTTTTTTATTATTACTTATTATCAAAATAATTTAAGGTGTGGTACTGAAGCTGTCATTTGTAATTGGGATAATATTATGGTGATTTTGAGTAAATCCGGAAAAAGCATCACTTATTCTTACGATTATCCAATTCATCTCATACCTGAAATGGATTGTGTTCGTGTCATATCTGGATTAACGCATGAGCTTATCCAAAAAGTTCCAGCCGTAGTTCAAAAAATATTCCGAATCAACAGTGTCGAACCAGGGTCTTATCTCTTAGAAGCTTCTAAACAATTTCAGGTAACATTCACATTATTTTTATAAAAAATTTCCATTTTTTTGAAAAAAATTTTATTTATAACAGAAACACAGTCATATGGCGGACGAATATATTTGCTTGGTAAAAAATCAGTTGCCTATTGCAGTACAGCAGTGTATAGACGCTGCAGCATTTGAATTCGATCCAGAGATTCAAAAAATGTTAATCCGGGCTGCTCAATATGGGAAAGGTTTTATACCTGATCATAATCCGGATCATTACGTTCACACGTGCAGATGGTTAAGGGTTCTTAACTCTGTGCGAGACCCTAAAGTTGCCATTCCACTTACATACTTGCAGTATGTGTTTTATATTCTAATGATTTATGATTTTTTTTCATAAAATTTATTTTATTTTATTATTAAATTTAGAGCTCTGCATCTAACTGAAAGAATACTTCTGGACAGATTAGTTTGGCGAAGATTACATTGCCTTGCTAAACACATAGCTACATACCTCAGACTAACTCAAGGACATACTAGAGTTTTAGCACATTGGGCATGTTATAAGGTCCTTGTTTGTTTATGACTATTGATTTTTACTTGTTTCTATACTGAAATTAAAAATATATATTTTAGGTGACTCAACCACATTTAGACAATGAGAGTGTTGCTCGTGAAATAGCTGATAAGTTAAGAAATGTTCCTGGAGTGTCATACACAGATATTGCTTTAAAAGCTGCAGATAATGGAAGACAAGCTTTAGCTATAAAAGTTGAAACATAGCATTAACCTTTTATTTTGTTAGTCATTCTTTGTATGATATTTTAATATGATTTTCTTTTCGTTGATTATAGATTTTGGAATATGAACCATTAGCAAGAAAACAAGTTCCATTACTCTTAAAATTAGGCGAACAAAAAACTGCTCTTTTAAAAGCAACTCAAAGTGGTGATACTGATTTAGTGTTTTTAGTACTACTTTATTTAAAAGAAAAAATGGGATCAGCTGATTATCAAGTATGTCTAAATTCTGTATTCTTATTTTTTTTTTTTAAATCATCTAGAAATAACTTTGTATTATTTTTTTAGCTTATAATAAGAAGTTTTCCTTTAGGGCAAAATTTGTACATGAAATACTGTGCAGAAAGGAACAGAGAAGCTTTGCGTAAAGTTTATATTCAAGAAGACAATTTTCATGGACAAGCTGCCACTTATATAAAAGATGCTTTAGAATCAGGGGTGATTTTTAAGAATATTGTGATTTCTGATACGTTATTGAACATTTTTTTAATTATCTATCATTTTTTTTGTAGAGTGGAACAATGGATGCATCTTTAAATGCAGCTCGTGAAGCTTACAAGAAAGGAAAATATGAACTAGGTTTTGTATTGTATATTAAATCAATTAATTTTTATATCTCACAACCTTGATATTTAATGCTCCTTTTATACAGGTGTAACAATTTGTGAAGATGTTAGAAAATTAATCAGAGATCAAGCAAGTTTTAAAGCGAGTATTAGTGAAACATCAAGAGGGTTCGATTTAACATCTTTATCGCATCACGATACTATTGTCAAATTGTTAATGAACGGACAAAATAAACTTGCTGAAAAATTAAGATCTGAATATAAAGTACCTGACAGAAGGTTTACATCACAATCAATAAATAAATCTGTAACTTATTTTGAAAAACTAATTGATTTTCGTTTATTATAGATATTGGTGGATGCGAATACTTTGTTTTGCTAAATTAGGACATTGGGAGGAATTAGAACAATTCTCCAAAATGAAAAAATCTCCGATAGGATATGAGGCATTTGTGGATGTTTGTTTGAAACATGGCAATAAAATTCAAGCACAAAAATACCTTCCAAAATGTAGGGAAGAAATAAAAGTGAAATATTATGTGAAAGCCGAGTAAGGAAAACTAGATACTCAAGTATTTTCTTAAAATATTCAATACAACTTTTTTTTTTTTTTTCAGGATGTATGAAGAAGCAGCAAAAATTGCCAAAGAACAAAACGATCAAAATGCTTTAAATTTCATTAAAAGCAAGTTACCAGACCTTCAAATCTAAGTCAAAATAAAAAATATTTTATGTTTAATCTATTAGTATAAATTTCATATATTTTTTTTATTTAATCATAAATTGTAGATTACAAAAATATTATATTTAGAACAATTATCCAAACTTATATTAATATTAATCATCAACAAAATTAAACGCTAGAATGAGTAATTTCACTATATCAAAGAAGTTGAACTCTTCCATTACAATGTGAACAACACGCTATATTTGGTGTCATTCCAGTTTTTGTATATGCATGATGTACGAGAGCTGAAGATGGATGATCATTTTTTCCGCTTACTATCAAAGGTGTTGCTAAGAGCTGAAATGCGAATATTTCTAAATTGAAAATGTTCACTAAATAAATTATGAAAATAAAGACTTGTTATTATTAGTGTACCTTTTCTGCTAAATTTTCCGCATCAGTATTTACAGGTAATTCGTTTAAAATTGGTGTGCAATCATCAATTTTTTCTACACCAGTGCACAGATTTTCAGAGAATCTCAAATTTATAGATGCTAAATCGAGTACGTTTGAAGATTTTAATTTACTGGAAGCCAAATTAACACTGCCGACTGGAGTTTGTTCCATGATTCCAAATCCTCCTAACTCGTTTAAGCTTGTAGAGTACAATTCTTTAGAAACTAGATTGGTGAGCCAATTCTCATGAAGGCTCTGTAAATTACGATACGTATGGATGAGAATATCTCTAATCCTATTCCTTTCTTCCAAGATTTGTTTTAATGAAATTTGCAAATTATCAGTACGTTCTGTGAAGGAATGTTTCCATCCAGCTAGTTCTTCCACCATCAAACTAAAAAAAATTTAATTTTAATAAATTTTATAACAAATATATGAGTCAAAAATATTAATCAAAATTATTACCTGCTCGCTAGAAATTTGCTTCTCCAAACCTCACATTGACCAGCAAGCCACTCGGTTTGTTCCTGGAAATGATTAATGAAATACAATAATACAATTCAAATTTGCAAAATTAAGATAATATTTTGAAATCAATTAACCTGATGTGTAGATAGATGTTTAGCAGAATTTATTAAAGCGCTAGCTAATTGCTGCTTATCTTCAGTTAACGTTTGTACTGTTGTTTCGAGATCTTCCCCCATCGAAGCTACTAACATTGTTTTTAACTCTTTATTGACCTTTAAAGAAATTTTACATTAAAAATTTTGATAATTTTAGGTAAAAATTAAATTTGGGATTCACCAACCTGCGCTTGTTGCTTTATTTGGTCTTGGAGTGTCTCGACTTTATTTCGTAGACTAAAAATTTCATTTTTCATTTCTTCTCGTTCATTTTCCCATTGTTTTTTAGATAAATCAGATATAGTAGGACTTGACTGTTCATCTTTTGAAATTCTCTGAACTTTCTTAGAACTTTTAAACGGAATGGGATTTGTATCGATCAAAGCTATTTGCGATACGAGGACATTTAAATCCATGTTATTTTTTGAAGATTTTTTCTTTGATGCTTGACTATCTTTTTCTTTAGGTACAATCGGTCTGATTGCAGCTTTGTAAGGTTCGTACGGTACGAACTTCGGTTCTTTCGATAACACTTTTGGTTTTTTACTAACGTAATGTATTTCTTTAGGAGTGAGATTAATGAGAATTTGAGGTGGAGAAATGGACGAACTGATCGTGTCAAGAGTAGGACCTTTCTGAGAACTTAAATTAAGATCTTTTATCTGATCGATGCCTTCATTTACACTAGCATTTTGAGAACTTTCCATACCATCTCCATCTGTGCGTGTCTTCGAAGATATTTCTAAAGAGAAAATAAGTATTGTTTAGAAAAGTAGGTCAAAATTTAACATACAAAAATCGTTAATATTTCATTGATCTTTTATAAAAGATTTTTGTGAATATTTTATGCGAAAGTTAATTAAATAATAATCTATACATAACTTACTATAAAAATTATCCGAAAGTCCGTCCATTTTGACATATAAAACGTCAGCTCAATTGTATGTCAAAGTCAAATAACATTCACTTGCAACATAACACATTTTACCAACCTTTTAAAAATATGATTTAAAATAAATAAATAAAATATTACAAGCATTTAAATCAAAATAATAGGGCTTATAAATAATTAAAAATATAAAAACTACTATTAGCGACAATAAAAAAATAAAAAATTGACATCAACAATGGTCATAATAATAAGTCGTCTTAGACTTCTGTCATTGACGTTTGTATCTGTCGTGTAGACGCCGCTCCACGCCGGTCTCGATTTCGTATTTAATTTGAAAATCAGTAAATCACAGCCGCAATCATGGACAAAAATAAGGAAAAGGAAGAACAGAGCATCATGGACAAATCCATGCGATCCGTCTTCGGTACAATCATCATTTTACTCAATTTTTCCGATTTATTTTTATTTATAATAATATTCGTTGATTTTTCTAATATTCAGTCGGAAATATACCCTACGAAGCGACCGAAGAAAAGTTGAAGGATATATTTAGCGAAGTAGGACCCGTTTTGTCCTTCAAATTGGTGTTCGATCGAGAATCTGGCAAACCCAAAGGTTATGGCTTCTGCGAATATAAAGATCAAGAAACGGCCCTCAGTGCAATGCGTAATTTGAATGGATTTGAAATTGGTGGACGTTCGTTGAGAGTTGATAATGCTTGTACTGAAAAATCTCGAATGGAAATGCAAGCTCTGATGCAGGGTCCTTTGGTAAGTTTATAATTATATAGTTATTCTAAATATTATACTCTTTCTAATTATTTTGTCATTTAAAGATTGAAAATCCCTATGGAGAACCCGTAGCACCAGAAAAAGCTCCAAACGTTATAAGTAAAGTTGTCGCTTCTTTACCACCAGAACAGATGTTCGAACTTATGAAGCAAATGAAAACATGCATTCAAGTAAATATATAACTTCTCTCATTCTTTTACTTTCTAACATAACAAAAATTTCATATCTCACATATTCCAGAATAACCCAAACGAAGCAAGAAATATGTTATTGCAAAACCCCCAATTAGCTTACGCTTTATTACAAGCACAAGTAGTGATGCGTATCATCGATCCAGCTACAGCAGTGGTGCAGTATTTATTTCAACTTAAAATTGTATACGAATCAGAACACATAATATTTTATCAATTTTTCAGACTATGCTGCATCCGGTCAATCAAGTTCCTCCCGTTTTACAACCGACTGAAAAACCTGTTGTTTCTATGCAACAATCAATCAGTCTAGGTATCCCTAGTGCTGTAGCACCTATTATCAATGTACCAGTTCAAGCTCCTGTAGCACCAGTGGTCACTCAGCCGTTCCCAGGTCCTAGTAACGTTTTTTTTTTTTTTTAAATTAAAGATACCAAAACATTTCGGCTAAATTGTAGCTACGTTACAGGTACGGGAGTTCAAGATGTTGACTTAAGATCGTTAGAAGCAGTCAGAGTCAATACAAATGATCCCAGACTTATGACGCAGCGTGTCGCTCCCGTGTTAGATCAGGATATGCGTAGTCTACAAATTCCACCTCAATCTACAGAAAAGTAAGTATGATAAATATAAAATCAAATCGAAAATCGTATTAGTTTGAAAAATTGTTATCTAATTATAACTGAACATATTACAAGCGTTCCTCTTACATCTGATGTTATCGAAAGGTAAATACTGCATTATTTAAAACGCGATGTTTAGAATTGCATTTTTTTCGTCATATTGGAATTGTATCTTCTCCTTTTACCTCTATTTTGATTTATGTGTATATTAATAATTTTTGTACATGAAAAATTATTCATTTCAGCTTCAGTCGCGACCCTCGCACTATGACAATGCCTTTCCCTGCTGATCCACGGCAACGTCCCGTTGACCCAAGACAAGCTGCAAAACTTTCTGGTAAATACTAGTGTTTGTTTTGGAAGTAACATATTCGCATATAATTAATCATTATTTGAACACAGGGCCAGCACAACCAATCAACCCATCAGCTCATCGTCCACCTATTACTGGTATACCTACTGGTGCCTCGGACCAAGAAAAGGTGAGTTCTTGTTTTTATTGGTTTCATAAAAAATATGATTTACTAATTAAATTTAATTAATTTACAGGCCGCTCTTATTATGCAAGTTTTACAATTATCTGATGAACAAATAGCAATGTTGCCTCCAGAGCAGAGAACAAGTATTTTGGTCCTCAAGGAACAAATCGCAAAAAGCACACAGCGCTGAAAATTTTATGAAATGAACATCAAATATTTAACACTCCAGCATGAAAAAAATGATTGAAATAAAAATAATAATTTATCAGTTATCAAAATAAATGAAAAACATTCGATATTTAATACCTTTTTATTAATATCAGTGGTCACAAAAACAAATCGCAAAAGGTTCCAAAAATAAATAAAACTACATATCATAGAAATTTAATATGATAAAATAGAAGA
The DNA here is from genome assembly GCA_028571205.2 of Hydropsyche betteni. Lineage (NCBI taxonomy): Eukaryota > Metazoa > Arthropoda > Insecta > Trichoptera > Hydropsychidae > Hydropsyche > Hydropsyche betteni. The sequence continues at coordinate 399,650 of JAOXNN020000017.1, forward strand.
AGGAAAGTTTTATAAAACTGAAATTTCTTAAAAAAGCAATTCGTCTTCGCTCTTATTACGTACATCTGAATTTTTTTCATCAATTTCAGATTCAAATATAATGTCTGGGTCATCGACTGGATCAATATTACTGCACTCCTCAGACGCCGACGGGAATAATTCAATTATTTCAGGATAGTCATCATAATCTGCTAGTTGAAATGTGAGCAACACATTTGCTAAATCCGAGCTTTCAGGCACATACAATTTGATATACAGAATATCATTTTCTTTGTTTGTCCCCAATACGTTAATATAGCATTCCTTTTCGAGAATACCCTTGCTAATTAAATCGATCGTTTCCTTTTTCCACGTTCCTCCAACCGGTTTTACCCCGACTATTCTACATTTATTAACTTTAATAGGAACATCGGTCTGTATTAAATTCTTCCGTAATGAAGAAGCTGAACAAATTTCTACGTTACCATAATCGACAAATCTGACACGTACATTATTATTTTCTAATATGTCCAACACTTCAGCACGGTAATATTTCGAATCGCAGTGAAATAATGCAATACATGGCTGCCCTTTTTGCCAAAACATATCTTGAGGTTGAGGCGCGGAATTGTCATAATTTTTTGATATTAACCGGTTCACATTTTCCAAAGAGTTTAAATTATTTGTTATATCGATGATGTATATACTGAAATCGTCATCAATAAACGTAGGAATTCCTGTGAAATCTTTAGTTGGCAATATAGGTGGTATCCAAGCTTTTATGTCAGATGTAAATAATGGTGTGTCGGAATTTAAGAGTTCCAATGACAATGACGAATTTTTGATGCTTGAAGAAGGTTTTGAATCACCAACATTCGTTTTCGAATCATTATTGTCCGATGGAATATCACAAATGGATTCTTTTTCATCGTTTGGTGTCGACTGCAAACATGTACAATCACGAATAGCGAGACCTTTTTCGACCATGAGTTCGTTGACTTTCTTCCATTCTGTAGTTCTTGGCTCCAGTGCGGTTCCTGGTGTGACACAATGTGCCCATAATTGAATGGAAAAATATCCGCTTTCAATTTCGCTTTCCTTTTCAATCAAAAACTTTTCATTCGTTGAAATTACTTCACGTAAATATTCACACGACAAGTTAGGCCATTTATTCCCTGCAGCTGGAAGAATGCCTCTTAGACTACATTTAATAGCTCCATCATCAACAGAAGAAAATCTTTTTTTCAATTCACGTAGATTTATCATTGAAATTTTTTCCAATTTGGAAGTGTCTTTGAAGTATACTTGATACGTTTCGTTCTCTATATTCTTAATTATGCCTCGACACCATTTACTTGTTTTTGGACAAAATGCTGCACATTCATCACCTTCTTTCCAATGTAAATCTGGCATTTGAGTATCTTTATAACATTTTTGCATTTCTTTTGACAATATTGTCAATTCTTCCTCTTGCGACACTAAAGAGATGTAAATCATGGAAGGATCTATTGCTGATAATATTTGAACAGGAATTTTATTTAAAAATAAACTTTTTTTATCGTCAGTTGCATGAGTAGGTTTCTCTTTGGTTTTTTTCAAAGATGTATTAATTTCGGTAGATTTTTGTGAGTCATCTTGAGACGCAATTGATCTGAAATAATTTCAATTAATATTAGTACTTCTCATCCACATATTTTATAATATAATATATTATTTAAAAAAAAAAACAAACATATAACTTGCTAATTCTTTTTCCACAAAGTGCTTATTTATAAAAGTCATATTCGAACCCAGACAACTATATAATTCAACACCGAATACTTTAGTAGAATTATTTACAACTTGAACAATCGACGGAGTCCAATTTTGAGAAATTTCAATCAAAATGGATGTGGCATCTGAATGCCAGTTATCACTAATAGGTTTTATTCCATGTAAAAAGCATCTCATTGCCTTGAATGAAAATAAAAATGATAGCATGAAATATTTTATTAAAATATAATGTAGATTTAAAAACACTTCATACCATTAACTTAGTTTTATTGAAGCAGTCTAAAAGTATTCTTATCATATTTAAAGGAATAACTGTAGTCTTTCCATAATCCAAAAGGAACACGTGAATTGTTTCTTTGTCAATTACAGATTCAATACGAGCGCGACACCATTTTAAGTCTTCGGTGTAACACGCTATTACATATCCTATATGAATAAAATATGTTTTTGATAGTTAATATTATACAATATTCTTGTGAAAATTTATTAACTTATGTTATAGTTTTCTAATTTTGTTTGTTGACAAAAAAAAATTAGCTATGCATATTTATAATACAAATAATTACCGATTTGAGGAATAACAATGAATCCAGTCTTATCATCAATTTTGTATACGCTGTTAAGGTGATCTGATAATTCGTTGAAAGATTTTTCATCGTTTACCTGAAATAAATCATAAGTTTTATAAAAAAGTATAACAAAATTATTATCCTTATTGATTAATCCATTTGAAAGTAAAAATAAAATTTTATAATGACTAATAATAATACATATTTTCAAGTATAAATTTTTACAAATATTGCAAATGAAAATACCTTTCTAATATAAAACTCCTCTGGGGATACAACATGAACAATAAACACTTCATCATCAGAATTCAAATTTGGTTTATCAAAGTTCATATTAGTACGTCTGACATTCATCAACGATTTACACATTCTGTTGATCTAAAAGTAAAAATACGATATTGATTATGAATATGGACATAATATTCAAAATAAATTCATATTTAAAAAATAAAACCTCATTTTTTGGATCTCCAATATGGGCATGTCCAAGAAATAAAAGTGCATCTCTCAATGAATATAATGCATATTCAGGCATAATTGGACAAACAGTCAAATTAACTTCGTATGAAAAATTTGTAATCTTTTTGACGAAAATAATACAATACCGACAACTGCAAAACGAAATAATTTCACGTTAAAATTCTCTCAATAAAACCATAATCTGAAAAATGTCTATTTTTTCATTAAACAATATTTCACATTAAATTTTCTAAATACCTCTTCAATATTTGACGCGTAAACATTACTGTATTATCTTCCCACTTTCCAGAAATAGGATTGCAATCAGCTAACATACAGTGTATCTTTAAGGGGGGTATACTTTTTGTGTCGTCATCTATAAGTTTCAATGAGGATATTGAAACCGTTTTATTGTAACCAAAATCTACAAAATTTACTTCAACACATTCAGATTCGTCATTTTTAATAGGACCATTAATTATAACTCTATAGCAATAATCTTTTTTTGCATCATGATAAATAACCATTTGTCCTATAAAAATAATTAAGATAATTAAAAATTCTGTAAAAATGTGTTTTAAGATTTTTTTAAATACTTTTAGATAATTAAGTGTATATATGTTGCAGACCATGTATATTATTAGTCCATATATATTTGACCCAACCTAATCCGAAAACATATGCAATTGCAAAAAAAAACCAAATCCAACCAGAAAATGCATATTTACAACAGATCCAAATATACATGGGCTGAAATACACTTAGACTGAGACATATATACAAATTACCCAATTGAATAGTTGTTGGGTCTGTTAAGAATGGTAATCCACTACACATTATTTTCCTAGACATTTTTTTTAAATATGGTTCCGCACCAACGAGTTGAATATAAAAATCATGTGGACTGATTAAATGCGTCACATTGACGTTGTGATTTGATCCTATAATATAGATAAGATTTACAATATACATTTTATTTTAAATTAATAAAACATTCATTATATACAGGTAGTCCTCGACTCGCGACAGAGATGTGTTCCTGAACCTTGGTCGTAAGTCAAATCTGTACAATTTTTTTTTTGGAATTTTTACTTACTTTTATTCAATAATGAAATAATAAATAAATAAATAAAATTTGAAAATGTTTCACAGTTTGAGACCATCATTTCAAATTTTTGTATTCCTTGACCCTTAGAATGCGGCGCGCATTATATAATGTGCAAAACTTTAACTCATGTTTACAAGCAGATTAGAGGGAATCAAGTGTTCAGGTTTGCTTTCAAAATCAATTCAACAATGGACGAGTTGTAGATTCTCAGAAAAATCTGAGAATTTTCTGAGAATCCATCAATCCGAAATTGTCACCAAACAATCACACTACAAATTACAAGTAGGTACGCGGCCAAAGTCATTCTTCTTAGACCGAAAATAGCGCAAAACTTGATTTTTTAGAATTATATTGTAATATATTTCCATGAAATTGATATTATATTGTCGCTGAAGAAGTATGACTATTCAAAGTATGTTACATCATAGGCGAAACACAAAAGGATGAATATCTTTATCGCTCACCATGAACGGTTGGCGCAATCATGATGCACATATTCAACACTGGCCGCCACCAATCGGGCGCGTGATAATGAAAAAATGATAATTTTTTTTATAAATGATACTATATATTTTTTTCAGTCGTAAGTGCGAACCGTCGAGGACTACCTGTAATTGAATAATTTATATAATACCTTCTTGCAATTTTGAAAACAGTGTTGGCCTTTTATATTCAGAATTTTGCATTTTTGTCCATTTTGTACTTTTGTCCGCTATAAATATTAAATATTTATTATTTTGAACATGAAAAAATTGCTTATTTATTTGAAATTATAATTTTAATTAAATAATATAAAAGAATTCATGACTAGTTGTAACGTTTTACTACCAAAATTTTTTTCTCTCAATTTTATAGGGAGTACAGATTCAAGTGATTTTTCGTTGCCTCCCTTTTTATTCTCTAGTTCTATAGAGCAATGAATTTTTTCTATCACATCTTCTTTAATATTATTTTCTGAATTTATTTCAGAACTGATGGCTATTTTAGATATAGGTGAAAGTTTCAAAGAATCAGGAACACTCAACATACAGTAGCCTTCAATGGCATTTAAAACATCTTCGTTAACATGCAAACTGTATAAAAAGTTAAAATACATAAAATTTATCAATTTATTAAAAATGCTCAAATCGAAAAAAGTTTTCATATAATTTCAAAATATTTACATTAGATCGAGTGGTTTCTCCGTATTGACTTGTAACTGACAAGGTAACTCATAAGCATTTTCAATTTTTTCTATGAGATCTTTAAAATTAATCTGTGAATTTAATAACATGATAAGCAATCATATATATTCAAAATTATTATTCAATGAAAAATATTAAATTTCTGGAATACCATATCCTTATACTCTGGTTCGAAACAAACATCGATTGTTTTCAATAATTGATTTAGGTTTTTTTCATTTTCTGTCAATGCAGTCAGTGCGCCAGAAAAATTACTGTTGGAATAACTATGCAACCGTTGAATCAAATTAAATTCTGCAATTTGTAACGCATTATAAGCTTTTGAAAAACTATCGGTGATTTCATTTTTCAATTTCCTAAACAACAAAGACTCTTCAAAATTATCAACATCTGCTTGAACTTTCTGAAAATTTAATCAACTTATTTAAAGAACAAATCAGTAAAAATTCAAAAACTCATTGAAAAATAATGCTTTCACAAACCTTCTTATTTTTATCCAAATGAGACAGAATAATACGCAAATCCACTTTATTTTCATTAATACGCTTACTCAACTTATCGAACTCTTCACTCCCCTAAAAATAAATATTCATTTACAATATAGAAACATAAGTAAGATATATCTAATGAAGTACAAAACAACGGAAGCATACAATGGCATTGGTAACTACGACATGGTTTCTACAAGAATCTTCACCGGGAGTTAAACAGTTTGCACAAACGGACGAAGAACAACTCTCACAATAATAAATGGCACACATTTCAGGATGTCGTTGGCAAAGTTTATAAAAATAATCAATACGATCTACAATTGATAAATTAAGAAACATATTGGTGTTTTTCCAAATGTTTGAATAATAAAAATAATCATATACATATATAAGACCATAGCCAGGAGGGTTCATGAACACCATAAATTTAAATATAATTACAAATTTTACTCAACTATTTCAAGATACATCACATAATTGTGATATATATGAATGAATTCTTTAAGCGCCTTAAATTTACAGACTTATTATAATTCAGGTGATAAACAACAACATATTTTTATCATATATATATTATAAAAAGTTATGTTTTGCACCCTTCTAAAAAGACCTGGCTACGACCGTGATACATACCGATTGGTATTTGCAAATGCTTTTTTAAAGAATGAAACGAATGTATAGAGGAAAAACACTTTTCACAAAATAGCGAGTTGCATTGTTTGCAATAACAATTTGCATTTTGGTTAAAGCATTCTGCACATGTGCCGTATGTCCTTTCACGTTTTTTATCGATTTTAGTTAGAACCCTCATCTTCTGCAGGTTGCTTTTTCTTTTTTTTCTTCTCAAGAGAAACTAAAAATTAAAAAAAAAATGTCAGTATAAATCGTAACATGAATTTATATAAGTTTTTAAAAATGTCCGTTACATCGTTTGCAAATATTTGGGAAATCAAATGGAAATTTACAGGCAGCACGTCATCGATATTATCGAAATTATTTATTTTCGGCAGATCACATTTTGTTTCGCAAAACCTACATTCCAAAAAACCGTCTACTGCATGTTTCTTAATGCAACGAAAACAAGCAGAATGTTTACAAGATACAATGTATGGAAAATTGCTATCTGCAAGAAAGAAAAACATTGCATCAAAATCAAGTTTGCTTAATTATTTCAATAATAAAAAACAAACCAAACCTTGTGTAGTAAATACCAAGCCACAGTTACAACAAGACATTTTTATTTTCGACTCGAGGAAACCTCTCGATATTAAAACATGTAATCACCTGAATTAAATGATAGAAAATGTCAGGTTTTAGAAAATAATACTGAAATTGAACAAATTTAATGTCATAATCGGCGGCTAGGGCAACATGTGCCTGCAGTTGACCATCTCTCAGAAAAAGATAAAAACCAGAGTTTTTCAATGATTATAACCTCTGAAAAACGGCGTGAGGGATAAAATAGTCATTGTAGCTCATCTATCGCACCATTTTCCAAAGATTATCATCTTCAAAAACTTTTACGTTTTTCTGAGAAATATGATACTTGGAAACGTTATTTATTGTGCCCGATACAGTAGTATCGTGCACAATATATATAGCAATTACTTAGAGAAAAATCAATAATTTTAAAAAGATTACATTTATTACTAAAAGAATAAAAATAAATAAATACCTACCGTAAACAATCAAAACGAGAGAAACTTTCCAGTACGCCATAAATGTTCTTATTACACATTGCTGCCAACTTACCAATTTTGTCATAACGTATTTTATCTTTGCCTTAATACCAACCAGACGTTTGCCCAAATACTTTTTTGTGTCATAATAATTTTATGTTAGAAGACGTTATGGTATACGTACGCAATATTCTTTCAATAGCAAAGTACTATTTCTTTCTAATCGATTTTTCTCGTTAAGCGATTTTCACTGTAATATAATCATTAACATTTCGATAATTATATTTACATAAACACTTGAAGTCCATTTCAAAGCCTTGATCGTATAAAACGTTTTTCATTTTAATTAGAAAACTTTGAAAATTACGAATAATTTACGCTTGCGTCGTATACGCTTGCATCGCGCAGGCTTTGTACTTGCGTCATTTGTGCAAATGTTTGGGAACTCCAACGTTGATGTTTGTCAGTGACGTGTGCGCTAACGTCGCTTGAACAAACGCTGTGCTTCTTTCAGGGTATGGCCCTGAATACATTTTTTGAAATATTAAAAGAAGGCTACTTTTTAAATGGTTAAAATTTATTTCACATTGGTCAGAATTTTAATCATGTTTTGGTCAGAATTTTAATCAAAAAGGTCAGAATAAATATTAAATGGTCAAAATTTAAACTGGGTTTGTCAGAATTTATATTAAATGGTTAGAATAGTATTAAGAACCCTTACCTAACCTAACTTATTCTGACCGTTTCTTTATTAAATTCTGACCATTTATTATTTTATTTTGACAATTCATCATTTATTCTGACAATTCATCATTTTATTCTGACTGTTTTTGATTAAAATTCTGACCAAAATATTTTGACTGAAACATGGCTAAAATTTTGACTATTTTATTTTTTGTCTTACAAGCCTTTTGCCTTTTTGCTTTGTATGCAAAATTGGTACATAAACTATATGTACATAAACTTGGTTATGCTACACATTCTTATTTACTTTCATACTAGTAACATTTATTGACAGACGCACGTGGTCTCAAACTACAATTTTGACAGTTATCGTTAGAATTTGGTTTCTGTTAAATTTTCAATCGCAATGGTTGTAGAATGGGTACAGCTAGGAGCCGTTGACGGTTTGGCGCCTCCTGCCTCCACCACGTACCTCGAAAATAAACTTGGAGGAATTCCCGTAACGTTTTTTCCTTCTCTTAATATTTTTGTTTTTCTTATTTTGTCCACGAATGCGTTTCGAATGATGGTTCGCTAAACGGTCGTTTAAATTTTAAGGACTGGCCGTCAGCACTCGATCCCCAATATGACACTCGGTGCGAGTTGTGCGATTTACCGAGGCCTCTCGTATTTCAATGCTATGCACCATTTGAAAACTCTCCCTTCCATAGAACGTTGTATATACATGCATGTATCAATCCGCTTTGTTGGAACAGATCTGAAAGGTTTTCGTCTAAAAAACGATGTTTTAAACTTCATTTTTACTATAATGTTGTATTAAAAATTACTGTTCTTAAATTTACAGTTGGAGTTGTATAAGAATTCAACATGAAGATGTTGAAAGTAGTAAACCGAAAATCGCAACCACTGAAAGTATTAGCGTAACGAATTTGTGGTGTACTGACGCTAACGACTGGGATGAAGAAGATAATATGAATAAAGAAATGGTATCGATGCCGGAATTTTGTGACAATTCAAATATACAAACAAAGTATTAAGTTGTATAATAATATTATACGAATTGATGTATGATACATAATATTTTTTTGTTATTAATAGTCGTGATTCAATCGATGAAGCAATGGACGAAATCAGTAATAATTTAGAAAATATGCATTGCACTAACACTATTTCTAGATTAACAGGTGAAACATCGTCTAATTAAAAAAAAAATTGTTATACATAATTATATTCAACTTACACATCTATTTACAGAGCTTCAGAAAAATATTAACAGTCTTAACGAGGTCTCTGCTGAAATAGAAATCGAAGATTGCTCCAACGTGACTATAGACATGCCAGTTTATCCAGCTACTGATATTGTAAAAATTCTGAACGAGGTACTTCATTATCCCATTGAGGAATTCCAAAATTTAACAATTATTTATAATTTTTTCATTTTCAAGAAACCCGATATAACAAACATCGACAAAAGTTCGAATATTCAATTTGAAAGTATGTATGTAAAAGTTTACCCTGAAAATTTAATCGAAGATACACACGACCATCATGTCAACAATCTTTTAATGAAATATAAACAAAACGAAAAAGGTTTGTTTTATTTATTACATTTAAGAAATTTGGTAATTGAAACTACCTTTCATATAACTATTTACAGAATTAGATTTCGATGTGGATAATAAAACCAAATCAAAACAAAATAAATGTTTTGTAAATGAAGAATATGAAAAAGAAAAACCTCTCCATGGAGATATGCTATTTCATTCTTTTCTTACTAGAATCAAAAAAAATTCAGAGCAGATAGTTAGGTAATAATATCGACCCTCAAATATATTCTGTATTAATTTTCCGTAGTAAATTGTCAAATATAATTTTAGGTATTCACTTGGAGGCAAACCATTGCTCATATCAGAAGTAATGGATTTGTCTAAAGTCGTGAAATGTAAAAAATGTTTAGCAAATAAACAATTCGAAATGCAGATATTACCGACGATGATCCCGTTTTTACGTATAGTCGGTGCGAAAGAAACTCTTTTAGAATTTGGAAATGTCATAATATACACTTGCAAAAGTAGTTGTTGGGGAAATGCAGATAAATATGTGAAAGAAACTGTCATTGTGCAATGTGAACCAAACTGATAATAAAAACGAGTACAAAATATCAATCTCTTTTTAATCATCAAATAAAATTAAGTATATTTAAACATAAAAAACGTATGAAATAAATGCATTTGTAGTTTTCAAAACTGTAGAATAAAAATCCATTAAAAATATATTCTAACATAATTTGAACGAGATTCTTGGCACACTAATCGACTTTGGTTTTATCACAATTCCGAATGTCTTCCCATTATTCTAGCTTCTAAATCTAAGTGTAATTTTTCAACTTTCCTCATGTGTTTTTTTAACGTATCTTGCATTAGTAAAATTTCTTTGGGTTTAGGACTATCTTTGGCTATCTAAAATTGTAAATTATTGAAAAAAATTAAATAAGTGATTTTTCAATCAATATAAAAAAATATTGACATACTTGTGAGTTCATTTCTTTATTTGAAACATGCTCTGCTTGCAAGTGACGTAATTTGAGTAACCGTGACTCGTAATGCAGCAATTCAACCTATAAATAGATTATGATAGATAAGAGAACAAAAACATCCTACAGTTTGATAAATTCATATTACCCGTAAAGATTCAATTTCGTTTGGCTTGAAATCTCCGTTTAGAGCTGCTTGCCATAATTGTTGGACTTTCGGCTCTACAAAATCTTGACTCCAAGGACCTATAATTATATTATTTACTAAAAATCAAAACATTTTCAAACATTTGATAAAAATTAAAACAATCTACCTTTCGCAGACAACCTAAACAGCCTATCATAACCATCACGTAATTCTAAATGTTTTTCGCGCAAAATATCAGCTTTTGTCTTCGCACCCCTATTAACAGAATTATCACTGGCTAAATTATTATTGATATCGTTAAACGAGTCCATTTCCTCCTCGTTCATAGCATCTATAAAATTGACAAAATGTTATATTATATCAATGTTTATAAATATGAAAAAATTTAACAATCATATTACTTTCTATGTCGTCTGTTCTATCGTTTTCCATATCAGATAGTATAGAGTAGTATTGATCGATCTTATCCTGGTGATGAGTAAATTCTTCCTTCAAAGCCTGTAATTCTTCGCTGGTGAAGCCCGCCAGTTCGGCTTTGTACCAAAGTTTGTTCAATTTCTTATCTTTGAATAAACTCTTGTTTATATAATCTTCGGACGCTTCGTTGAAAGTCTGAAACAAAATATTGATAATTACGATGCTTTAACAATATTTTTCGGTAAAATTAACTGATCGTACGAACCCCGTGTTCCTTTAACTTAAGTTTCGATTCTACATCTTCGAAATGTTCCAACAAGCCATAAGCAGACATGATACTGAGTAGTTTTTTTCTCGTATCCGCTTCTTTGAGGCCATCTTTGTCGAGACCGTCGCTCTTCATACGTTTCAAACCGAGCTCTTCTTTGTCTTGGATCTTGAGATCGCTAAACAACGACTTCAATTTGGGCTCGGTAAGTCTCTGAATACATCAAACAATATTATAACACATTTATAGTTGCGCGAGCATATAAAAATTGTATAATTGAAAACTTTAGACTTACAACTTGTGCTTTGGTCCAGAGTATATTGAGTTTGGACATCCGAAATGGTTTGTTGAGATTGCGGAAATCGGAGGGGTCCGATTTGGGCAAATTGGCCTCGGCTGAGTATTTACTGACGGCGATCGATGGGGAAACGGCAATCCATGCGATCGCGCAAAATAATACCGCGAAATATCGCATACTTGCAGAAATATGGGAAAATTGCGTGAAATAAAGAAGAATCCAACCTCCAACGTCACAAAGTACACATTAGCAGCCCGGCAACAACACCCAGAGTAAAACAACAGTCACTAATGGCGGGTGAACGTTGTTTGCATTGTTGTTCTTTGTGATGTTTTTTTGCAAAAAAAAACTTATTATTTAAAAAATTATCTTAAATTTTAGGTGCTTAAATTATTTATTGCTGCCACTTGGTCAGAATTTAAATACGATTGCGGTCAGAATTTTTATCCCATTTGTCGGAATTTATTTGACATTGATCAGGATTTTAATCAAAAAGGTCAGAATAAATATTGAGCCGTCACAATTTTGACTGGGTTTGTCAGAATTTATATTAAATGGTCAGAATAATATTAAGAACCTTAACCTATTCTGACCGTTTCGTTATTAAATTCTGACCATTTATTATTTTATTCTGACCGTTTTTGATTAAAATTCTGACCAAAACATGATTTAAATCTGCCCATTTAATTTTTTGCCATTATTTATTGACAAATTTGGTGAACAGACGTGTGATCAAACGAGGCTGGTGTATATGACACTGGTACACATCGACAGTAGCATATACAACATTTTTGGGATAATTAGCAGTGGCGTAGTGGGGCAGGAGTGCCGTTCCACTGCTTTATTTCGGGGTGGAGTACCGCTCCAGTATAAAAATTTCACATTTCAAAAAACTGTTCGGAATTTAGTATTAGACTTCAGAGCTTCGAAATTGAGTATTTCAAAATATCTGGATGTAATAGGGAAGTTGAAAAAAAAATGGAGAAATGGGTAGCACACAAACTGACCGAGCAAAGAAGAAGCGGTCAAGTGTGGAGTGCATGTCCTCGTTGATTCATTACAAATTTGACATTTATTTTCACAAAAGATTCGGAAATAGCAAAAATAATCAAAAACATCATATATGTATTTAGGAACGATAGTTGAAATTTCGAACTTGAAAATTGTACACTCATCAGTTTTATTAGCTTTTTTGTTGCAGCTAAGTAGAACAAATTATGATTTATTGCACAATTTTTTTCTTTTATTTTAGAGATGGGTATATGCGCTTCACCACCTTTATTTTAGCACCACACTACTGCTAATGTTTACTCGAACGTTTTTTTACTAAAAAGAGCTAATTAAAAGAAAAATGTTCGTAACAACAATTATTTAAGATGATCAAGATTTGAAAAAAAAATTATATATTCTATGTTCGACAAATATTGACATTATTTATCGCTATTAGCAATCGATTATAATGATATTTTATAATTCATTGATTTCCTTTATAATTCAACATTATGCATTGAGTTTGTCACAGTTGGTAACCATCACATGTTAACTTTGCAATTTCGTATTGGCGAGCCTGAGAGCGGTTAAAGCTCTGGAACCTCAAAATTCTCTCTTCTTTATTGATATTTACATTCACATAACGACATAAATTTTAATCGTTTCCTTACATTATTTATTCACATATTC
>JAOXNN020000017.1:422743-433293 GCA_028571205.2 Hydropsyche betteni
CCTAGTCGATAAAGCCCAAGTGTATGAAAACCGGGACAGTCTATTTATTTTGAGGACCTCTAAGTAGAATTTATTTGGCGTCTCCTCGCAGCATACAGCATACAGTGCGCTGCACGAGACGCCACTTCGTCTTCCCCGCGTTAACGAATCGTTATTCTGACCAATTTTTCGCCAATTTCACCAATTGTCGAACTAAACAGCGAACGATCGCTAAAATTCCAATATCTATGCGTTTGACGTTTCTCTTAATTAATTGTGTTGTTTTGGTTTTTAGATATCCACGGCGGAGGTGCAGTCGTTCTGCGAAAACGTTCAACCGTGCATAGTTTGATATATACACTTATTTATTTGTATAAGAATCTTGTTTATCTCGAGTGAGAGTGGCTTTATTCAGTGCGTTCGGAGGGGATGGGGTGAGATAGGGCCATGAACTCGGGCGTGCCGCCACCGACGAGCAAGACAGCCGCACGTTCCTCCGGATACAATCAGAAAGCTCTAGCCGAGATACGCAATTCTCTGTTGCCCTTCGCGAACACTTCGGATCGGGACGGAGGATCTTCGGCGGCGAGCACCGTCAGCTCGGGAGTCGGCTCGGTTTCCGGAGAGTACAACCCTCTGCAGTTTTCTCTCGGGCAGTTGCAGGCCCAAGGATACGAAGAGGTATGAACGTTTTAAACGTTGTGTTTTTAATATATACGTATCATTGTAATATCGTTGGAATTTCAGGAAATCGCTCTGCGGGCCTTGAAATGTGTCGGAGGTCGCTACGAGGCGGCGCTAGATATATTGTTGAAGCCTCAGGATTCTCTAAATGGACTACGGAAAGGACCCACTTTCAACGCGTTCAACACCAAGCTCATACGAAAACCGAGCTTGGAAAGGGAGTTGAATCTCCACCGCGGGAGTCCCGCGCTCGACTCGGGGGCCGGCAGTTCTAGATCGGACAGCCCCAGACTAGCGGACTTGTCTCACGATAAATTGTCGCGGCAGTATTCGCCGTCGAATTTCGGAGAGACTCCGCCGCTCCCGCCGCCGAGATGCACTTCCACGCCCCCCCCGCTTCCGCCTCACGCTTCCGTTCAGCAGCTGTTGAAGAGGATATCGCCGAATCCGCCCGTGCCCCCGGCCCGAGGCGTGAGCCCGGTGGCCTCCGGAGTGAACAACGGAGCCCCGCCACCTTCTGGTCGTCAGCCGATGATCGTGCAGAACGGGCCTCAAGTTCAACAACAACTGTCTCAACAGATGCAGGCCCTCATATTCACCGGGAACAATAACACGTCTGAACTTCCTCCTCCCTATCCTATTCCTTACACGCCCCCTCCGCCTCCCTATTCTATTTCTATTCAGAACAGACAGAGTCCGACTCAGTCGCAAGACTATCGGAAGAGTCCTTCTGGAATTTACACTGGAACGTCGTCCGTAGGTTCTCCTAGTCCGATCACCGTTTCGCAGTCTATGGGTCAGACTTCTTCGTCTATGGCGAGGCCCACGCCTCTACAAGCGTGGGGCGCCAGACAAGCCAAAACTCAACCTCCTATTATAATGCAATCTGTGAAAAGTACGCAAGTTCAAAAGCCAATCCTACAGACGGCCATCGCTCCCGTCGCCCCTCAACCGGTCAGCACTGCGTCCTCCACTCAAATTCCTCCCCCGTCTTACGCTAGTTCTATTCAACAAAAACAAAATAATGTAGATGCATATTCAATTAGTCCAAAACCTCCTTCTAACGCGCCGAGTCCTACGACTCCTCCAGTATCTGGAACTAGTCCTTTGATTCCGACCACGGAGCCCCCTAGTTATGCGATCACGATGCAAGCTTTTGCCGTTCAGCGCGGAATTCATCATCAACTCCCACCCCCACCGTACGGGAACCAAGAAGACGTCACCGGCTTAGCTAATGCTCAAATACCTCATTCTGCAGTTCTTAAAAAGTTTCCCGTTAACAATACTGATTCAAGATCCGAGAGTCCTCAGAGTACTTCTTCGAACGATGGCCAAAACTCATCACAGTACACTTGCATTATAAACGATAAAAACACCCCACCGTTACCACCGACAGCGTCGTCTTCCATAGCTAATAAAAACTTAGCCGTGAACGGTTCGTCGAATAACGATCATTCAAACTTACCTCCGTGTGCTAAAATAAGACATCAATCACCGATTCCTGAAAGAAAACATATGAGCAGAGAAAAAGAAGACGAACGAAGAGACGGCATCGTAAGAAATTACTCGCCTCAAGCATACAAATTCTTCATGGAACAACACGTGGAAAATGTGATAAAATCATATAAGCAACGGTTGTATCGGAAAATGCAACTCGAAAAGGAAATGATCAAAATAGGATTAAGTCAAGAAGCCCAGTCACAAATCAGAAAAATGTTATCTCAAAAAGAATCAAACTACATCAGATTGAAAAGAGCAAAGATGGATAAATCGATGTTTATAAAAATCAAACCGATCGGCATCGGAGCTTTTGGCGAAGTCACGCTCGTTCGCAAAATAGACACTAATCACGTTTACGCTATGAAAACTCTCAGAAAGTCCGACGTTTTGAAGAGAAATCAAGTTGCTCATGTGAAGGCCGAAAGAGATATATTGGCCGAAGCCGATAACGAATGGGTTGTTAAATTATACTATAGTTTTCAAGATAAGGATAATCTTTATTTTGTTATGGATTATATTCCCGGAGGCGACCTTATGTCCTTGCTCATCAAACTTGGAATTTTCGAAGAAGCTTTAGCTAGATTTTATATAGCGGAACTGACTTGTGCCGTCGAAAGTGTACATAAAATGGGATTCATTCATCGAGATATCAAACCTGATAATATTTTGATAGACCGCGACGGTCATATAAAACTCACAGACTTTGGTTTATGTACTGGGTTTCGGTGGACTCATAATTCTAAATATTATCAACGCAACGGTACGTATTTTTCAAAATTTGTGTATTAAAATAATTCAACAATGTTTTAATAATTGTAATTTTAGGTGAACACGGTCGACAAGATTCTATGGAACCTAGCGGTGATTGGCAAGAAAGTGAGTGTAGATGTCCGCAATTGAAGCCTTTGGAAAGGCGTCGTCAATTAGAACATCAACGCTGTCTTGCACATTCTTTAGTCGGAACTCCAAATTACATCGCGCCGGAAGTTCTACAACGTACAGGTTATACTCAATTGTGCGATTGGTGGTCCGTTGGAGTCATTTTGTACGAAATGCTTGTTGGTTCTCCGCCGTTCTTAGCAGCCACTCCAGCAGAAACTCAAAGAAAGGTAAAATCGTTAATATTTATTAATTGATTTATTGTAAATTGAAATATTTTAATTGTCGAAATAAATGTTTTCAGGTCATTAATTGGAAAACCACACTCCATATTCCACCGTCGCCTCACTTATCTTATGAAAGTACAGATCTGATTCTTAGATTATGTTCTGATGCAGAAAATCGGTTAGGTAAGGACGCTGCTGAAGTGAAAGGCCATCCCTTCTTCAAGAAAGTCGATTTCGATAAGGGACTGAGGAAACAAGTAGCTCCGCATATTCCTCGAATAGAGTGTGACATCGATACGTCGAATTTCGACGAAATCGATCCAGACAAACTCAGAAAATCTGCCAGTTCAGACTCAAATAAATCAGATAATGAACTTTTAGACAATGGAAAACCTTTTCACGGATTTTTCGAATTCACATTTAGACGATTTTTTGACGGAGGCGGCCCTGTGTTTACCAATAGAATCAGTTTGGATAATGAAAATGATAGTCCAGTTTATGTGTAGCCTTAAAATGCAGCATATGCATAGCAAAAATATGGTTGTAGTTATGTGCCTTGACTTTTTATAACATAAATTATTTTTTTACCATTAACGATTCTACTAAAAATTATCGCTTCTATGATGTAATCACTAAAATGCAGGAGCCGAGATTGTCAAAATTAAATGTGATTGACTATTGAAATTTTGTTGTGTAGTGGCTGTGTACATTTAACGATTGTCACTTTATAACAAAGTGTTCGATCATTTACCTATTTATTAATTTAGCATTACAGAAGATACAATTTATTTGAATTTAAAGTGTTTTTGTAATTAATATTTAAATCTTTGTAATATTTTGTATCATTCTCGCATGGTGCCTTTGCTGTATATTTCTAGTTTGTTTGTTTTTATTTTTTTTTTCATTTAAAATCATAATAAAAATGTGCAAATATATTTATAAATTCAAAAAACCATTGTATATACATATAAATGTTATGTTATGTTGTGTGTCTGTTTATGTATGTTTCTGACGGAATCTTGTCTAGTGTAAAAAATATGACAATACATGTGTGGAAAGTGCCAAGGATAATATCGTATGTAATCGTACATGTAATTTCATGTAACTTTAAACAGATTTTTTTCTTTGTTATGTTCACTTGCTTCTTGAATCATTAATTTTCTTTCGTTCATTCTTAAAAACTAATTTTATTTAATAGCTTTAAAAAGGCTCTTCTCAATTATTTAATGCTTTCCAATTAGTGTTTGTATATTTATTATTATATATTAAACTGTGATTTGTTCTTACGAAATAATATGTATATTGGAAATTATCACAATACAATTGTGATTAAAATACAAAAGAATATTCTTAATTATATAAATCTTATAGCTTTAAATGATTCTAGAGTTTCTGTCTTTTAATATATTTTAAAATATTTTATTCTTTTCCTTTACGACACTGCACTATAAAAAAAAATACCTGCTTCGCCTTTATTTATAACATTTGCATTCGAGCTACTCAGTTTAATCAAATTTTTGATGTTTTATACATTTCTAGTTTAGCAACCACTTATATATTCTTATATAATATGTTTTCTAAAGTGGCATGATTTTGTTGTGTGTTTAATATATGTTATTAGTATATATCTATCAATTGAAAATGAATAGTAGCCATGCAGTATTTTCACCCTTATCAGTGATTAAATATGCGTTTTGTCCTTTTAACAATTACATTTGCTTTTATAATACATAAAAAATTTATTCGGCTATCTGATGATGTGAAATTTTTTATTTCAATGTACGTTAAGTATGCTGATTAAGTAAGAGTTCAAGCATTGTTATCTAACATCATGATGTTATATTTATAAATTCAGCTCTGTCTTCCTATTAAAATTTAGTGCCTAAATTTTATATACAAATTGTATAAATAATACAGGATGAAATGTGTTGTGAAAAGTATAGGATTGGTGTATCATGGTGTAATTGTAAATAAATATATTGTAATTAAATAATGATTCTTTATTTTTATTTATTTACATATTATAATAGTCAACGGTATTTGCTTTCCAAATATAAAATTTTTACAATGATCACAGATCATATATTGAACATTTTAATTAAGTTTAAAACTTGAAAGATGTAATTAATTCAATTTGAATCATTTATTTTTCTCAAAAATATTTCAGGGTATAAAACGCACTTTGTGCTAAAAGACTATGACAAAATTGGCAAATATAACACTAATTAAATATGTATATACTCTCACAACAGACAACTAGTATATAACAAGAAAAACAAATAAAATTTAACGTATTTTCAGGCATCGGTCATTTTAAAATTTAGTTTTCTCAGGACATTTACTATTTGCTTTCGCTCTTTTCGCTATCCTTGCTTTTGTTTCCACCTAAATAGTGATAGTTCAGAAATCTACATCCTTGAGTGACTTGAGCAACTTCATTTGTGACATGACACGACAACAACAGCAAATTTCTCGGTTGCACTTTCCAAGCGAAACGCATGAAGCACAAAGAATACAGACAAAGTGCTGGAAAATAGATATCCGACAAAATTAATTTCATACATTGTTGAAAATCAAATAAACAAACTGATTCTAAGTACCACTTATCTATTCATATCAATTCAAAATAGTTGATAATGATACATTTATCAATTTACTATTGAAATTTAAAAAATCAAATCTCAAGTGCCACTTGTTAAAATGTACACGACAGTGCAACAAATTGATTTAATTTTTACTATCTAATTGAAATTCATAAATTGATTATATGATTAGATGAGATCTTAGGTGAATTAATTTACCGAATGTCATTTTTCCACTGATTATGTTAGGGTCTTTCTTGATATCGGCTATGGCGGCAATAGGAATTCCCCAATTAGCGACAGGACCCCAAAAGTGTGTGCTGGAAACATTTTAATATCGAACACTTAAATTGGCCTTCGTCGAGTTACAAATCGTGACCTTTTGATTCGTATCAATAAATATAACCTTTTGTTTTATTAAAGCAACGAGTTCTCTGACAACATAATAAATAATACAACAATGAAACTATTTTGGAGTCATTAAATTCGTCGAATGCGGATATTGCATATTAATTCAAATGCCGATTTATATGCTAAATTTAAAATTAGATCTTTAGACATTTAGAGTATGATGATGTAAAACATGTCAAATGTTTACCTCATAAGATAACTGCGAAATTCAGGGCTCCGCAATTGGCCGGCCATACGGCTAAACATCGACATTTTTGACGTGCGATAAAAACACAACCAACGAACACAAATCCCTAATAAAGACTGACGTTGTCAGAAAATATCGTTTTGGACAGAATAATTCAGTGTTGCCATACGTCAACATGGCGCGTATATTCGATTGACAATTATCGATATGTAAAAAAAATGGTGAACAGACGTTTGCGTAAATGATATTATCGCACGCGAAACATTTCAGAAAAACTGGAGAACTAGATGATGGCTGAGCGATTCAATTTAGTGCCTTATGATCAGTGGTGTAGTGCTAAAAAAAGTGGTGGAGCGCTATATATCTCTAACAATAATATAAAAATTGTTCAAAACATCATAATATATTCTACTAAATTGCAACAAAACAGCTAATAAAACTAACGAGGGTTGACAATTTTAAACTTCCAAATTTCGGCTATCGTTCCTAAATACATGATGTTTTTAATTTTTTTCTTCAATTTCCGAATCTTTTGTGAAAATAAGTGTCAAATTTGAATTTTGAATGAATGTTCTACACTTGACCGCTAGGTTAAGGTGACCATTCGTATTGATTTTATAAGTAAAGTACTGGTTTTTTGGGCCTTGTGATGCAGGAAAATTCAATCCCCCCCCCCATGATTTTTTAAAAATGTGTACTGGTTTTTATTTTGGAAAAAAATGGTCACCTTAAGCTAGGTCAATTTGTGTGGTACCTATTTGTCCATTTTTTTTTGCCTTATTACATCCAGATGTCTCGAAATAGGTACTTGATTTTAAAGCTTTGAGGTCTAATGCTAAATTCTGAACAGTTTTTTGGAATGTGAAATTTTTGTACTCGAGCGGCGCTCCAGTATGCTCCTGCCCCACTACACGACTACTTATAATTTATTTGAATCGTGGTATTTCGAAATTTTTCGCGGATCATGTTCTACGCTCGGTTTTATAGCGTCATGTGTACTAATATCGTTTGAACAAACGTCCAAAAATCGAAATAACTCATTTATTTTTTTAAGTGTGTCCGTTAAAATTCGTATTTGCTTATTTGATTATTATGTCAATATATTTATGGTTTTCCATATTTGTTGATTGCGAATATTAATATTATTTTCGGAATTTAGTAACACATCATCATCGTGATATGTCAACCCCAGAGAAAGTGAGAACCATTCACTCAGTTCAAAATAACATGCGACAAAAATCCGTAAATCATTCTACATAAAGCATATATTTGTCTACCACTAAAAATGAGACGACCTTATTACATTGTGCACGAATATATCCGTTAACTACCATGATTATAAGATATACAATAACATACCATAATTAAAAAATGTGTGGACCAATCACAGCGCAGCATATACTTAGCTGTCAAATAGTCGAACTAAACCTCAAAGCTCGGACCGGCGCCGACATAATGTGGCGCGTGGCGAACGTTTTGATTGCGGGCGCTTTTTTGCTTGTCCTTTTCAAACCGGCATTCGCTGAAGATGCGGCTGATTCCCACGAGACTGCCCTGCGATACGACGAAGGCGATTTCAAAGACAAAGTGCCGAAGAACAATCACTTTGTCATGTTCTTTGCACCTTGGTTTGTGACGTTCAACTTTGTTTTCATAATGCTTACACAAACATTGTTTTTATCTTTGTTTTTTTTTTTTGGTAATCCTTTACTGTATATGAATTATTTATTTACATTTTATCACATAAGAATACATTATGGATGCTCAAATAAAATTTCTTGATATATTTTAAGCATTTCATGTATTACGAGTTCGCTATTATTAGTTTTCTTTAAGAATTTCAGGCGTAGTTTGTTCTTGTACATGTTATAAAGAAGTCATATTTGATATTTTTTACAAATCATTGTCTTTTAGGTTGTCTAAATTTGCACATACTAACAGCTCAAACAGCAAAATGTGCTACAGTACAATATTCAAACCCGAAATTCGTTAATATATGTTTAAAAATTGACAAATATTACCTCTAGAGTTGCTAACAATCATTTATCCTTTAAAATAGTTTCTTTTCCCTGTCTTTTATTAAATTTGGAAAAAAATAACAGACATTGTTAAAAACCACTCTCAAAATACACAAAAAATCTTAATTTAAGCACCTGTATTGCATCTATTCGTTTGTTAAAATACAATTTTGTTAATAAATAATTTCGCATACATAGTGCAAGATTATCATACATAAATTGTTTGATGAAACAATGGCTTTGTGTTAATGTTACAATATGTTTAGGTGTGGTCATTGTCAACGGCTGGCGCCCACTTGGGCACAGCTAGAAGAGTTGCTCAATGTAGAAGATTCTCGTGTTACAGTGGCTAGTGTGGATTGTACTGCTAACAAAGAGTTGTGTGCTCAACAAGACATTACTGGTTTGTTATAATAATTCAGTTTTTTTTTGCAATTCCATGTTTTGTTTAGTTTTTATCATATTGAAAAAATATGTGCTCTAGTACATTTTATTATCTTGTAATTTGACACCGAGGGGTGTGTTTGATGATAAGCATGTGTATTGTGCACTCAAACTCTAACAATGAATAATAGTTTTTGTTTTTTTTTAGGATATCCTACTCTTAAATTTTTCAAGCTTGGAGAAAATGAAGGTGTCAAATTTAGAGGAATAAGAGACCTTCCAAATCTTAGTTCTTTCATAAATGAACAATTAGGAGAATCCGTAATATTTTTTATGTTAAATCGATTGAAAAATTCTGGAACTCGTTACTAATATGATATTTTTGTTATTATAGAGCAGTATTGAGGATTCTCTTAAAGTGCCAATTGAGAAAACATTCTGCAAAGAACTTACACAAGATAATTTCCATACCCACATATCGAAAGGGTATCATTTCATCAAATTTTATGCCCCATGGTGTGGACATTGCCAGGTAACATATTTTCCATTTAACAAAAGTAGGATTTAATTAACATCAGTTAATCTTAAAAAAAAACAATTATTGTAGAGACTAGCTCCTACATGGGAAATGCTGGCTGAATCTCTTTCGCATAACAATGCCGTTTCTATTAGTAAAGTTGATTGCACACTTCACAAAACAATTTGTAATGAATTCGATATCAAGGGTTATCCCACGTTGCTTTGGACAGAAGATGGAAAAGTGGTGCGTTATCATCCTGTTTTAAAATTTGTATTGTTTTGAATTTTTATTATTGATGTTTACTTATAGATTGAAAAATATAACGGTCCAAGATCGCACGCTGACTTTAAAAGTTTCATTAACAATATGTTATATGACTCTGAAAAAACTGCTAAGTTTTCAGAAGAAAATTCGTCTGAAGATGGAAGTGCTGTTATGACGTTAACTGCCAATAACTTTGAAAATGGCTTACAGACTGGATTTGTATTTGTGAAATTTTTTGCTCCTTGGTTTGTTTTTTTTTTTATTTAATTATTATTTTATTTGTTTGGAAAAGAATATTTATGTTGAAAATATTTCAGGTGTGGTCATTGCAAAAGACTTGCCCCCACATGGGAAGAATTGGGTAGAAAGTTTTTGAGTCATGATGTTGTCAAAATAGCCAAAGTCGATTGTTCATTTGAAGTTAACAAAAGCTTATGTGCTTTGGAAAGAGTGAGTACATATCTCGACATTATTTATCACTGGTCATTGGGAATTTTGAAAAGTTGAAAAAAATCTTTTTGTTTTAGGTTGATGGATTCCCTTCATTATTTTTATTTAAAAACGGTGAGAGGATATCGGAATATGAAGGATCTAGATCATTAGACGATTTGTACGATTATGTTATGGATAAAGTTAGTCGTGCTCATGATGAATTATAGAAAGGATGCTTTATATATGGATATTACTTCAAACAGGTGTAGATAAATCTTGAATTTTGTCATATTAAATTTATTTACGAATGATTTTTGTTTTGAAATGTTTTTAGTTTGTATACAATTTAGATTATTTCCAATAGTTTTACAGTATTGTGAGTTAGTTGATATTACGAGTTATATTCTTACTAGTATATAGGCCCGATGTTATAACATCGGGTATTGATTTGTTAAGAAACGGAAAACGATAAAATATGAAAAC
>JAOXNN020000017.1:449128-454128 GCA_028571205.2 Hydropsyche betteni
CCTCGTGCGCGCCCCCGGCGCCCGCGCCCCCCCTCCCCGCCGCCGACGACGACGCCGCGCCCCCCGACTCGCGCTACTGCCGCCTGCAGAGACGCTTCGCCGCCGACTCGGAGGAGAGCGACGACGACTCCGTGTCAGAGGTGAGGGTCGCTTCGATAGTCCGCAATGCGCCCCCTTTTTTATGAGACAATCGGAACATTGGGTGCGAAGGGGGCCCTCGGCGAGTGGGCGGGAGGGCGCCCTCTCGCGGCCGCTCGGCCCACCCGTTTGACACATCGGCCCCCGACACGCGGCACTCGCCGTTCTTCGGCCCCTCGCCCTTCGCCCCCCGAGGCGGAGGGCGCTCCGGCGGTCGAGCGCGCCTCTCGAAAGCCGCCCCCGCTCGGAGGCGACCCCCGCGGCGAACGTGCGACGCGACACGAAAAGGGCAAAAAATTGAACGGTCAGAATTTCGATCGCGTTTCGGTCAGAATTTTGATCGAAAACGGTCAGAATAAAACTGTAAATCGTCAGAACGAAATAGTGAACGGTCAGAATTTTATGACGAAACGGTCAGAATAGGTTAGGTTTAAGTAGTGAAAGAAGGATGTTTCTAGATATTAATCATTCCCGGATATGTAAAGGTTCTAGATAATCCAGGAATGCCTGCACGTTTTGGATCACTTTGATCCAGAATGTGCAGGCATTCCTGGATTATCTAGAATCTACATATCCAGAAATGATTAATATCTAGAACCATCCTTACACTACTGGTTAGGTTAGGGTTCTTAATATTATTCTGACCGTTTAATATAAATTCTGACCGTTCAATATTTATTCTGACCTTTTCGATTAAAATTCTGACCAAAAATTCCGACCAAAACAATTAAAATTCTGACCGACGTCTATTTGACATTTTGATAAATGGTATAAAAATTCTGACCATTTAAGTAGTAGCCGACAAAAAGTAACCGACGTCCGATCTTTCCTTACGATCTTCTTATTCTCCAAACGGGCGACCCCGAATACCGAAATCCGTTTCTATGAAAATCGTACGCGTTGCAATAATTAAAATAAGACTCACGTTCAGAACGATGGATTTTTAAAACGTTGCAATTGCGTTTTAAAGATCAATAGTTCCTCGTTTCTTAATGAAGTTGCGTGTATTTGCCAAGATCTTGACGTGCGTCGCGTCGAACGTGCCCGTTTCGATTCCGGCCAAATTTAATTATTTTCGTTTTAATTAAAAGATTGTTATGATGTTTATAGATCTTGCTGGCTTGTTTGTGCCTTAGCAGGCCAGACCTGTTGGTAAGTCTGCAGGTATTCTTTGTTGCACTTCGAACTTTGTCCGACTAAAACTAAACTTTATAAATAAATAATATTCGTTCGTGGTCCGTTTTCGTGAACTTTTAGCTTTCTCATGCGCGTTTAGACACGAACGTATTTTTTATTTATAGAAGAGCCTCCGTTTCATTTAACAACTTTCAATCTTCCACGTTTTCAGAATGTGATCGTTGTCACCTTTAACTCTTCGAAATTGGCAGGGTTATAAAAATTTCCTCCACATCATATTAAAAATTTTACGATTCGATTTGTTCGAACGTGTTCAGATATAGAAATAACCTCGTATCTTTCAAGTGTTGAATCGTTTGACAGCGTTCGCAGTTAAAATAGCTTTTTCTTTTCGTCGAAAGTTATCTTCACTAATTGTCGATGCATTAAACATATCTTGCGCTTACGATCCTCTGTCTCACAAAGAATATGACCGAATCGGCTTTCAATATTTTTCATACTCCATATCTTGGCAAATATACAACATTTATATTTATCATATTAATTAATGAAAATACTTTGTATGAGCTGCAAATTTCTAACGTTAATCGATAAATTGTTGTTTATTTTTGATTAAAACTAGTCAAGATGAAAGGTTAACAATAAATTTGTAATTATCCATTCGCCGTGTCCTTAATTTAATATTTCAAATTACTACTTTTGTCAATCGATCGCAATAAGGACTACTTTTTTTAACTCGCGGTCTCAAATAGCTTTGTAGTATCATTTTTCAATATTATTTTTGTTAGAAATTTTATGGAGTATGATTCATAGTCGATAATTCATCGACGATAACGAGTTTAAAAGTCTCGTCTACCTAATACCTATTGTTATAGGAGCGTTCAGATTGAGATTGTGTGTGCATGTTTTTTAATTTTTTCTTTTGTTCAAATACCCTTTTTATTCGTATTCAAGTCTAACAATCATTAATATATGAAAATTTTTTGGTTTTTTTTTGTTGTGTTTGCAAAATCCACTGTACCAAATAACGATCCTTCTAAAATAAACATTTCGTATTCCAGGGTGAATTAGACGAAGATGGGTCAGAATCTGGAGCGACAGAAGAGTCTGCAAAATATTTAATGTGTCCCGAAGCTCCAGAAAGAGCTATACTACACGATTCTCAAGCGCCCATCGAAGCCGTATTAGAAGCAGCTGGCGTTCTCTGTCCGAACGGAAATGAAAGAACAATCGATCCCGAAACTCAGGCACGATTAGAAGCAGTCTTAGAGGCAGCAGGTGCGTTTCAAATTTCGTTCAAAGTTAATTTTTATTTATTCATTTTCGTTGTTTTCTTTTTTAATTTGTAAATTAAGTTTTTATATATATATTTAAGTTTCCCCAATTTTATTTGAATTATTTTCATTTTTATTAATAGGCATTGGAAAATTATCGACTGGTGATGAAAAATATCTTGCAGATTCGGAAATTTTACAAAGACTAACGTCTTCTGTCTCTTGTGCGTTGGACGAAGCGGCCGCTGCTCTGACGCGTATGCGTAGTGATCAACCCCGTGTTCATAATGCCGATAAGAGGTACTTTTCACATCCTTATATTTTATATTGATATATTAACTTGTATATTACTACAAACGACTTCAATTATTCAATAGTAATTCGACTGGAAATGGTGCATCAGACTGTGCTCCTACGTTAGCCGAGGCGTGCTCTGACGGTGATGTCGGTACTGTTAGGAAGTTATTGACTGAAGGTAGATCTGTTCACGAAACCACCGAAGAGGGTGAATCATTACTTTCTTTGGCCTGTTCAGCAGGCTATTACGAATTAGCACAAGTTTTATTAGCCATGCATGCCAACGTCGAAGATCGTGGCATTAAAGGCGATTGCACACCTTTGATGGAAGCTGCCAGTGCTGGCCACGCTGATATTGTACGATTATTAGTAGCACATGGAGCTGATGTCAACGCTCACTCGTCGTCCGGTAAAATTTTATATCTTATTTTATCTAAACAAATTTTGTAGATATTTTTCTGTTTCTTGATTGGTTTTTTGGATTTTTAGGTAACACGCCGCTCATGTACGGATGTTCGGGTGGTCACGAGGCCGTAGTTGCAGCTTTGTTAGAGGAAGGTGCAAACGTCGAAGACCATAATGAAAACGGTCACACTCCTCTCATGGAAGCTGCCTCGAATGGACACGTTGGTGTTGCAAAAGTAAACGAGAGTCTATATATATTTTTTTGGTTTTTTTTTGTTGGTTTTTGTCACATTTTTTATTCGTTCTTTTTATATAGATTCTTTTGGAACATGGCGCAGGAATTAATACTCATTCAAATGAATTCAAAGAATCAGCTTTAACATTAGCTTGCTATAAAGGTCACATAGATATGGTTAGGTTTTTGCTTGCTGCTGGTGCTGACCAAGAACATAAAACGGATGAAATGCACACCGCTTTGATGGAAGCATCGATGGATGGCCATGTTGAGGTTGCCAGATTATTACTTGACAGTGGTGCACAGGTATTTTCTTTTTGTTGCTCGCAAAAATACAAAAAATTACAACATTCATTCTGATACACGTTTTTTTTAGGTTAATATGCCGACTGATAGTTTTGAGAGTCCTTTAACTTTAGCTGCATGTGGAGGACATGTGGAACTTGCAATGTTACTTTTGGAACGTGGTGCCAATATAGAAGAAGTTAGTTTTATAACATTGTATTTATTGTTTTATGATACTAGTTTTTCATTCTGATTTATTCATTGGGAACTTGTAGGTTAACGACGAAGGCTATACACCTTTGATGGAAGCAGCACGCGAGGGACATGAAGAAATGGTTGCTCTTCTATTAAATCATGGAGCAAACATTAATGCACAAACAGAAGAAACCCAAGAAACTGCTTTAACTCTCGCTTGCTGTGGTGGTTTTCTCGAAGTAATTGTTTAAGAAATAACGTGTTAGTTATCAAATGTGAACGTCTATTAATTTTTCGTTTGTAAATTTATAGGTTGCAGACTTTTTAATTAAAGCGGGTGCAAACATGGAACTTGGCGCCTCCACACCTCTCATGGAAGCTGCTCAAGAAGGGCACTTAGAATTAGTCAGATACTTGCTAGAATCGGCACATGCTAATGTACACGTTAAAACTCAAACTGGAGACACTGCCCTTACGTACGCCGCTGAAAATGGTCACACCGACGTTGCTGATTTGTTGTTGCAATACGGTGCTGATCTTGAACATGAATCTGAAGGTGGTCGTACACCACTCATGAAGGTATATACTTTTCATTGAAATGATTAAATTCTGATTGCAAAATGCTTAATTTTTTTTTGTAATTTTCAGGCTTGCCGAGCTGGTCATCTTTGTACTGTGAAATTTTTAGTTGACAAGCGAGCGGATGTTAATCGTACAACTACAAACAATGACCATACTCCTCTCAGTCTTGCGTGTGCTGGTGGCCATCAAGAGACAGTCAAATTTTTACTAGCAAATTCAGCTGATCCATTTCATAAACTTAAAGATAATAGTACGATGTTAATCGAAGCTGCTAGAGGGGGTCATACTGGCGTTGTTGAATGTTTGTTAGACTACCCTCATTCGATCATGAACACGCCAGCTCCTCCACCGTCTACTCATCAGCACCAAATATTACAACATCCACCAGCAGGAACTCCAGGTATGTCACACATTCATATTCTACATTTGTAATTTGAAAAAAATTAATGTAT
>JAOXNN020000017.1:459128-470437 GCA_028571205.2 Hydropsyche betteni
CTGCCTCATCCTTGGTAACTGAAGAAATCTTCACTCTTGATGAAGTTGCTACAGGTATAATATTTTTGCCATTGTATACTTTTTTATACATTGAATTAATTTTTGATTCTATTTGTAGCCATTGCTGCTGCCGAGCAAAACTCTATTGAAATTACCAACACGGCTGAAAGCTTAGAAGAAGCTTTAGAAGCAGTAGGACCTTTGGAAGAAGCTTTACAAGGAATGGGTCAATTAGAAAATGCTCTTCAATCGTTGGGTCCTTTGGAAGCGTTGCAAGCTATACAACCTGGTCCATTACATGGAATGCCTTTAGCACAAGAATTTTCTATGGAGTATTTTTCACATTCGACTAATAATCAAGCTCCTTCAAACAATGTACAATGTGATAGGAATTTGCAGTCAATAAACCCAATGACTGTTCTCAAAAGACTTCATGATCACCCTGAACTTTTGGATATTGTTCTTGAGACTGATCCACAAAAAGATCTAGATTCAGTTATATATAACTCATTACCTCCTCCAGCTCCTCACCAACAGGCACAAGCAACTCAAACCCAGTCTCACCATCATCAGCATATTACTCAAGGTAATTGCAGTTTTTCATTATTTTCATTTATCAATTACTGTTGGCATTATTATAAATCATAACTGTATAAATTTCAGTCCAGCAGTATATGCAGTTTGTATCCAATAATATTGGTCATCAACAGCAGCTTCAATCTCAACCAATGCAACAGCAAATACAAACTCAACCACAAGCACAGCAGCAGCAGCAACAACAGCCACAACAACAGCTTCAACATATGCCGCAACAGCAGCAAATGGTTCAACAGCAACAACAACAACAGCAGCAACAACAACAACAACAGCAACAGCAGCAACAACAACAACAACAGCAGCAACAACAACAACAACAACAGCAGCAGCAACAACAACAGCAGCAGCAACAACAACAGCAGCAACCACAAGTTATACCACAACCACAACCACCACCAGGACCTTTTACATGCATTGACGTGGATAGTGAAACTGATTCTAATCATGACACTGCATTGACATTAGCATGTAATGGTGGTCATGAAGAATTAGTCGAATTACTTCTTTCACGCGGTGCAAATATCGAACATCGAGATAAAAAAGGATTCACTCCACTCATATTAGCTGCTACTGCTGGTCATGAGAAAGTATGACACTTTTACATTAAAATTAATCACAAATTATTTTATTTTTTACTCTAAATTTTTCTTGTTATATTTAAGGTTGTAGAAATCTTGTTGAATCGCGGTGCAGATATTGAGGCTCAGTCAGAGCGTACTAAAGATACTCCTCTCTCTTTGGCCTGTTCTGGTGGACGGTTTGAAGTGGTCGAATTGATTCTCAGTCGAGGTGCAAATAAGGAACATCGAAATGTATCTGATTATACACCTCTATCTTTAGCAGCTAGTGGTGGTTATGTGAATATAATTCGACTTCTATTAAATCACCAAGCTGAAATTAATTCTCGAACAGGTAGTAAACTAGGAATTTCACCACTCATGTTAGCAGCTATGAATGGCCATACTAGTAAGTTATCAGTTTTTTTTTTATTGGTAAAGAAATTTTTATGGAATCATACATAATGTTTTTTCTTTATTCACAGGTGCTGTAAGATTATTACTAGATATGGGATCTGATATAAATGCTCAAATTGAGACAAATAGAAACACTGCTTTAACCTTAGCATGTTTTCAAGGAAGACATGAAGTAGTTAGTTTGTTACTGGATAGAAAAGCTAATGTTGAACATCGAGCAAAGGTATCTTCAGAAATAGAACAATTATAATTTTTTCATGGAATATTTGAAATTGAAACTTAAAAATTGTTGAATAAATTCAACAACTAACTGAAATATTTGTGTTTTTATTAGACTGGCTTAACTCCTTTAATGGAAGCAGCATCTGGTGGATATGTAGAAGTTGGTAGAGTACTTCTAGAAAAAGGTGCCGACGTTAATGCCACCCCTGTTCCATCTTCACGTGATACAGCATTGACTATTGCAGCTGATAAAGGTCACTCTCGTTTTGTAGAACTTCTTTTACAAAGGTAAAATACTCTAATTCTATTTTTATTTTATCATAAATTTTTTTACATAATTTTCATTTCACCTTTTTGTCAACAGAGGTGCTGCAGTTGAAGTAAAAAATAAAAAAGGCAATTCTCCACTTTGGTTAGCCGCTAATGGAGGCCATCTTAGTGTAGTAGAAATGTTGTATAATGCAGGAGCAGATATTGATTCTCAAGATAACAGAAAAGTTAGTTGAAATTTGATAATTGTTACATTATAAACTAATTCTTTTTTTTATTATAATATATATTTGGACTTGATTTATTTTGAAGTAAAATATTCTGTTTTTATTTATGTTTAGGTCTCGTGTTTGATGGCTGCTTTTCGTAGAGGCCATGTAAAAACTGTTAAATGGATGGTGAACGTTGTTACACAATTCCCATCAGATCAAGAAATGACTCGATATATCTGTACTTTATCAGATAAAGAATTATTAGAAAAATGTCATGATTGTGTACGAGCCATACGGGCTGCCAAAGATACGCAAGCTGCCAAAGCAAATAAAAATGCATCCATCCTCTTAGAAGAATTAGATCAAGAACGCACCCGTGAAGAAACTAAAAGATTAGCTGCGGCTAGACGTAGGGAAAGAAAAAAGAAGAAGAAGCTTGAAAAGAAGGTTTGTCTACTTTATATTGTAAAACATTAAAATTGATATTTCATGCACACATTATTAATTAAATCGTTCACCTTTAGGAAGAAAAACGAAAATTTCAAGGAGAAAATGAAACCATTGAGTGTAGTGAAAAAAATGATGCAGAAGATGATAGCGAAAGAGAAGAGGGATGT
Source organism: Hydropsyche betteni (assembly GCA_028571205.2). Taxonomy (NCBI): domain Eukaryota; kingdom Metazoa; phylum Arthropoda; class Insecta; order Trichoptera; family Hydropsychidae; genus Hydropsyche; species Hydropsyche betteni. Next base: position 462,021 of record JAOXNN020000017.1, read on the forward strand.
TGTAGAGGAAATTTAAAACTACCCTTGCATGCGCTTGCAGATAAGGAAGAAGGTGATTCTGGAATTGATGCCAACTCACAAGGATCATGTTCCTCCAGTGATGTTAAGGCTCAAGATAAATCAAAAAGTAAAAAGAAAAAGAAATCTTCTTCACCTGTAGTCAATGCCTCTGTTCAGTCGAATCCAGAAAAAAAATTGATTGACAAATCGGAACCACCACAAAAAACAAATCAGAAAAATGATGTTAAACTTGCATCTAAATCTGAAAATAAGTCGTCAAATAATATTGATTCAAGTAACGATATGAAAACAAGTACCAAGCAAGAAAAAGAAAATGTTGCCCCACCATTATATAATTATGTGGCTGAAGTTAGTAATAATAAACAAAGTAAAGAGAAACAAAAAACGACTGATATTGCTGTTACGTCAACATTGGTTGAAAATAAAAGTGACAAAAGAGACAAGTGAGTCAATTATTGAGTACTTTATGCTGACTTACAGTCTTAAATAAAATCGTGAACACTTTATTGCTTTTTTGTATAATTTCTTCATTTCCGAGTTACCGCTTTATCTTAATAATTGAATAATTATATACATACTTAAAAGTAGTGTATGACAATGTATTTTTGTCAATATAAAAGTTAAAATGTTACATGTAAAAAGAAAACTTATTCAAATTTGATGATTAAGTGCTCTGTTTTTGTGGAATTGTTGAATATAAATGGCAAGTTGATTTTCTTTTTCATTTTGGATTTGAACCATTTAAATTAGTAATAAAAACGTTTTAAGTTTTTTATATTTCACAAATAGTTTCAAGAAACGTTTTTGTGATATTTTTTATTGTTAAAAGACAATATTGAATTAAAAGAATAATAATTGAGTTTTGAAATAATTAAGATTGCAATAGATTTTTTTCAAATTTGTAGAGTGAATTTTTGAACAAGGAATGACAATTTAACTGAAATTATCTTATTTTAATAGTAATTTAAAGCTAAAAATCAACAATGTATAATTATAATGCTTATCAATCATTTGACTCCAAATGTTTATTTACACTTTAAAATAAATTTAGAAAATTATCACATTTCAGATTGGTAAATTTTTTTTTACATATGACTCACTTTTCATAGGATAATAGTCCACTTTTATTTATTTTTTCATTGACATAAAGCGATAGATGAATCTGCACATTCAATTTGTGAATCATGATCAGTTTCTATTCCTTGTGTGATTCACTCATTTGTCAATTTGTAATGGAGCTAATCAAAAGTAAAATTGATGTCTGATTTAAATTTAAAAATTTTGCTATAAAATAAAGTGTTCTTGATTTGTATAACATTTTTTTGCTCAGTTAATTTCTTAATTTGAAATTTTCATTACTAATTAATGTTTATTGTAGAAAACCTGAGGGTGATTTAAAATCCAGCTCCACGAATCCTGTTGTGTTTATGAAAAGAAAAGGTACAGTTTTTGAATCCAGTCGTCATCCTGCTGACCGTGAAGATTTTGAAGCAACAGGAAATGAGATCCATTTCACACCGAACAACAAAGGGAAAAAACAATACCTGTAAGTTTTTATCTCAAAATTATTATTCAGTCGAAATAATTGTTTTTACAAAAACATTTTTTTAGTTTAAGTTACCCCGGACATCTGGTCAATCCTTCAAAAGTTCAAAGCCCTAAACAAAGTGGCAAAAGAGAAGAAGAATGGCAGGAAGTTGTACGAAAATCAAATGTTCAAGTATCAGTGGATCCTGGGTATGTTATTTACTTCAAATCCGTGAATCAACATCAATAATTTTATTTTATTGTGTGTAATACTAAATATCATATTTTTTATTTTAGATGTAAGAAAGTATCAGTGCCTTTAAATGCGATATCGAGAGTCATAGGTCGTGCTGGTAGTAACATCAATGCAATTCGTGCTGCCACGGGTGCTCATATTGAAGTTGAAAAACAAAGTAAAGGTCAAGGAGAGCGCACTATTACAATAAAGTAAGTTGCAATATACTTTTGTATTCATTTTGAAGAAAATATTCACTGATTATGGCATGTATGTTTTTAAGTGTTTAACTGTGTGGATATTAATCTGATTGTGTTTTTATAAAGAGTATTATTGTATAATATATTGTTTTTTCATACTTATTTTTTTGTGTATTAGGGGCAATGCCGATTCAACAAAACTAGCACATTCTTTTATAACGACTATGATTAAGGATCCTGATGTTGATATAGTGCAAATGTTGTCAGCTTCTGGAACTCGCCCGAAAGGTCCAACTTCAACTATTTCATCTATTTTAGAGAAAACCCAATTCATCGTTAGTATTCGTGAAGATTTACGTGTTTTGAATTCATTTCAGTTTGATTTTTACTAATGTTTTCATTTTATTTTTTTTGTAATGTCAGATGACTACTAAAACTAAAATGTCATCGCATGCTGTAAGTAGTGCTAGCAAAGTACCGGGAATAATAAATATCAATGCTATAATGAAACCAGGAAGTTCAACAGTTACTAGTTCTGCTGGAGTTCCTTCCGTAACTTCTAAACCGTCAGGAAATTCGTTTCCACCGACCTCGACAATCCGTTCTACAACGGCACCGAGATTAATGTGTCAAGGTACTTTATTTATTTATTGTCTATCTAATTTTTATGTTTTGAACCACTGAAAACTTATGAATATATTAAAATTTTAATCGTGTTTGTATTTCATTGACTGAAAAATTAAGGAATAAATACAATTTCATTAGTGTAAAAATCTCAATTTTTTTACTTTTCACATAGTTGAAAAACGAATCAGTGGAAATGTTAATGTCCCAACCTCCCCACAACAAACTTCGACCATTTGTCACCAAGGGAGTAGTGGAGGTGGTACAAAGACTACAATGTCCTATACTTCTGCAATTATGACTTCAGGGCGAGGTCCTGGTACTGTAGGAGGATCTGCTCCTCCTGGTGGTTCCTTTGCTGCCAAACTAACCAATTCGGGACAAGAACACGCACCAGCTCATTCCCTGCCTTCTTCTGTTAGTTCTACTTCAGCACCTGTAAGCAGGACTGGTCGTTCCCATACACTTACGGTAATATTTGTGTTTTTTGTTTTTTCAATATTTTCCCAAGTGTATGATGACTTTGTAATACATAACTATCAATTGATTGTATTTGTATCAATTTTGGTTTTATTTTATTTATTTCTAGTGGGTTAGTGGAACTAGTAGTAGTTCCATTCAGACCTCGTCTAGTGGAATTTCTACATGTCCTCCAACGTCTCATTCAACTGCAGTATCTTCTAATGATGATAGAAAAATTAATAGAATTTCGAATAACATGGTATTTTCAAGTTTATTTTTTTCGATATTAAGTGAAATATGGTTTTGTAATTAATGAATTAACTCTTTCTGGTTGAGAGGTTAGTTTTTTTAACTATAAAAATTGTCAATATTAATTTTTTCCTGATCAGATTTTTTATCCACTACTAAATGATTCCAATCAGAAAGGGTTAATAGAATTTGAATTTATCAAACATACATTGGGAAAAAAATTGAGTCAAAATTTTGTATGATTTTTTTTACAAATTTCAGCCACCCACTTCACAAGTGTCTTCGTCAGCTGATTTAGGTTTATCATTCAGTCCATCCTTAGTGAAATGTTTCACACCGACATCAATGACCATGCCATCACCTTTACCTCAACAAATTCTTGAACAACACATGACAAATGCATTACATGTTAATACATCTACATCAGGAAACGGTTCACATGCAACGGTTTGTGTAATTTTTGAAATTTATTTTATATAAAAAGAATATTATATTTATGATGCATTTTATCTATCGCAGGGGGGCACTGGAGTTGGTACTGCACAACAATATTCTTTATTCAAAGATTTTACTAAAGGACTGTGGGGAACTCTTCCAGAATTATCAACAGAAAGCGATGTTAATTCACCCATTTTAGTAAGTGTTGGATTAATGTTATTTATTGATTTAGCAATGGTTTAAGATTTCAAATCTACAATACATTTTTTATAGGCTGATGCTTCTAAAGCACCTGGGTATCGTGGAAATGCAGGAACTTCACCAGTATCACATTCATCTCGTACTAGTTCACACAGTACTAGTCCTCCAGGTGCCTTACCTCCTCACACATATCATCAACCGTTCACAGACATGCAACAAGGTATTTAAAAATTATATGTTAAATATTACATAGTCAATTTAGATATGCAAACGATTTGTTTACAATTTGTTAAAAATTTTATACAAAGATCAATCTTTTTCATCCTCAGCAGGTTTAGCGATCACCCGTCCTATCAATCCTCCACCTGTTGGTGCTATTGGATCTATAGGTACGTCTGTTGGAAACGCAATGATGGGAGCAAATGGACCACATGGTGTACCTTTAACTGGGTCTATGGTTGGACCGTCAACGTCTGTTATAGGCATGAATTCTATTGGATTACCTACTTCTGCATCTGGTATTTTAATAATCATTTTGAATTTTTTTTTTTTTACATTTGATGCATATTTTGTTTGACTACATGTTCATACATTTTGTGAATGAATTTATAAAGCTCGATAGTTCATTGCATGATATTCAGCCAAAATAATTGTATTGATAAAAAGTGCATTTTGAAACTTTACTATCAAAACTATGAACTTTCAGGAAATGGAATGGGATCGATGGATATGAATTCTATATCTCGTAACGGTCCTATCTACCCAGATTCGTCGCGCAGTAATCACAATATGATGGTTCGTTGTTAACAATTTTGATTTTTTTTCACACTGATCTTTTTATTACTTTCTTTGTGTTTTATATTTTGTTTTCGTTTCACTTTTTATAGCAAGCATCTATGACTATGTCCAGTGGGGTCGCAGGATACGAAAATAGTCCGGGACTTGTAGGCTTTCCTACTTTACCAACTACTGGTGCTCCTCCCTCCCGTCTCAATCCTCGCGCGCCAGACTTCAACCAACCCCAACAACCTCCAATGGCTCCACATTCTTCACAAGTATAGTATCTGACTTATTTTTGACAGCTGTTTTTTGAGTCGATATTGTTGGTATATTGAATTTTAAATTTGTAGACATCCATGTTCCCCAGTGGTTTTGCTGGACAAGTTAGTGGCAGTGGTCCAAATAATAATGCCAATGGGTCTTTAAATGCTCTTTTAATGGGACATGGATCTGCCGCATATCAACAACGACCTCCACCTCCTTCAACACCTCCACCTAAACATCACATGCCTCCTCCTCTTTATCATCAAGTATGTTGTTTTTGTGTTAATATTAGTTATTTGTTTTAATTCTCAAGGGTTTCAATGAAAATTTTTCGAATTCTTGATTATTATTTTGTTAACAATTTTTTCTGTATTATATGAGGAGGGAGGAGTGATAATTATAATGTTAACGTTCGAAAGAACCTATTTCTTCAATTTATGTGACATGAATTTGCAGGCTTCTCGGAATCCTGTAGCTGGTGGGATGGGAGCAAATAATATGGGCTCCATGTCTATGAGTCGTTGGACATCGTTTGGAGGCGGTTTTCAAAATGAAACTGGAGGTGATGTGACGACGCAGCTTAATGGTGGATGTGAAGAAAATCCGGAAACACGAAAAATCCCACCTCGACCAATTGGTATGGAGCGTAGTTCGTGGAAACAACACGCAGGTGGTCATCCTCCTGATGCATACCAAGCCCCGGGATTCCCAGCGTACACATCACCTCATCAACCTATGCCACAATTACATCAACAGACACCACACCCTTTAATCCATCAACAACCTTGTGAGGATATGAACATGGACAGATATCAGGTTTGTTAAAATTCTATAAATCTCAAATAATTTTTTGTCATTATTGTAAAATAAATTTAATTCATGTTGTTATGTTATTGCAGATGGAAGGTTTTGGGGGAGGTGGATTATCTATTCTCACTCAAACGCCTTACATGCATCCACCAATCATCGGGACCCATTGGGAGCAACCACCTCACCATCATACTCCTGATAAACAACAAGTACGGAGAAGATCTTTGACATGTATTTAATTCAATATACAATTATTTCTTAACTCAGTAATATGATTTTTATTATTTTTTAGGGATGGATTGCTGGAAAATGGAACCATTAAAATTTGACAAGAAATTACCGTTCACTCCCAACAAGTGTATTGAAGCATAACAATTTATAATGTTTATTTCAATCAATTATTTATTGCATGTTCAATGGTTAAATGCCATATTTTTCAACTTTATATCAGTGATATTCAATTTTTGATCCAGATTTTCGTTACCAGATTATTTAAAACTTGGTATACTGTATTGTATGTCGGGGAATGTAAGCTTTTTTGATGGCATGTATATTTTTCTATCCTCGTTAAAATCTGAGGGGAGCATTAGTGTTTAATATTCTCACTGCCAATGTTTGCTCATTTGAGACTTTATTGTAATTGTTGACATGTTCAATCAACCGATGTCAATGATTTGCCAATTGTTCGAATTTTGAAAAAAGAAATATTTTGAATTAATTGCTGAAGTTGCCAGCGAAATAATACATATTACATTGAATAGTTACACATTTTGATTATCTTTTTTTGTATATTTGTCTAATTATTGTGTATATCAACTGATAGAGATCCATATTGAAATATTATTTATATATATATGTTATATTTGTTTCTCAACTAAATTCTAATTACGTGTGTTGAGAAATTAAGTCTTATTACGTGGATTATGGTTTAGAACATAGAAAATTTGACATAAATCAGTTAATGAAAAAAATTATATATGTATATCTAGTAAACAAAAACAAAAAAACTTTACTTTTTTGGAGAGGGATTTTATTATTATATATATATGTTATCGTTTACAAGCGAAAGCGTGTAGAAAAAAAAATACATTTTTTATTATTTCTGAATAGTATAATAATTAGTATATTTGATTGATTGATTTTCAACATGACATCTTTTTCTTTCTATATTTCATCTTAAATATTTCCTCTCCTTTCAAAGGTCGGTGTTTTTGCAGTGGACTAATGTGACCACTGAAAATATTTGGCTTGATAGTATTTTTAATAATGAAACTTATTATCCAATACATTTTGAAGAAAAATTATTATTACATTGCATACTTTTTGAATTTAATTTGATTGCAGGCCTAAAGTTAATTTTTATCGTCAATATGATAAACATACAATATGCATATAGCATTTGTGCTTGCAAGCTGTGTGAACAAGAAATTACACAAATTGCATTCTAAATTTAACTTGTTATGTAGTAAATCAGCAAAACTATAGGAATGAGGTAAAATATTCTTTGAGTTTATACCTCAGCTTGTTAACAATATTGAAGAGGACTATGTGCTAATATGTTTTGCACAATTTAGTTTTCAATAAACATTGCTACTCTGCTGGCATTTGTAATATTAGAGATATGAAAATGAATTTATATTGAGCGTCTGCTCGAAACTAGCTGTGAATGGCCCGGTCATATTGTGGTTCTTCATTTTGGGCTGTCATCACTTTTTTTGTACCTCAAGCACATTGCCCGCAGAAATCTAATGCTGCTGTGACTCCTGCCGACAATGTTCTCACTTGTACAAAAAAAGGAAATATTTATCGTTAGGAAAAAAATGTGTGGATATGTATTATCGCTAGTGGTGATACCCGGCCAATAGGGCTATGGTTGGGTGACTACATGCGATAACTATGCCTCCTTAATTTCTATTCATGTTAGAATTAATAATGTATTCGAATAATGCTAAATTGATTTTAACGATATTTAGATGATGCAGGATATCGGATGTACTATTACCCTATGCTTGTACATGAGACTATTATTATACAATATAAACTTATTGCACCGTATACTTTTGTTTTATTTCGACCGAACAACAATATTTTCGACATTTAAAAAACTAACATCATACTCAATCGGCTATTGATCACAGACGTATACAAAAAAATATAAAAACGACGGCCATTAGGGATTGAGATAGGTCAATTTGGCGCGCCGACGACAAATGGCGGCCATGTGAAAAAAGTCGAAACGCTCCCAATGCACTTATTCGGCGCACCGAAATGATAATGACTTCGCAATTATCTCGTTAGAGCCGTATACGGGTCGTGTCATTATGCCGTTCTGTTCAATTTCTTCGGTCCTTGATTATTGAAATATTTCAGAATCGCCGACTCCATTTCAGGACGTCGACTGCCGCCGCCGTGAGACTGTTGGGTTTCGTCAAAGACGTGTGTGCAATTTTAGTTTTTGCTATGATTTCTATACTAATATGGTTTATTTGATGATTTGGCGATTCATTCATGCTGTGTATTAAACGCCCCTAAGGCCAGGCGCCCACAGGCGATTAGTCGCGGCGCGATTTATAATGGAACACATTGTTTTAGGTTGAAGTGCGCCC
>JAOXNN020000017.1:476998-502692 GCA_028571205.2 Hydropsyche betteni
AGCTTTAAATAGGTTAGGCCATATTATTTGAAACATTTCAATCCAAACATACCTTGCAGTGTTTCCCAATCTTTTTTGTACCATGCCCCACTTCAACGATTCAAAAATCTCCATGTCCTCCCCCCTATTAATTTTTTTTTACCTGAAGAATTCTGAAAAAAAGTTATTGATTCAAATAAAATAAAATAAAATAAAATGAATAAAAGAAACATATGCAATTTACATTATTTTATTAAATTTTCATAAATAAATAATATGTATATTATGTTAAATTACTACTCGAAAGAAAATTAGTACGATCCTTGGGCTTGATGTGAGCTGCAAAGAGTTTTTATTTGGGGTTCTAATTTGGTTAATTTTAATCTTTAATCTCCACGATTTGTGATATCAAGACGATTTAGTTTTTTTAATAACAAATCACTTACAGCGCTAAAACCGCATTCAGTCAAATATGATGATGGGAATGGCAAGTGATTTTCTTGCTAAATTTGTCATAATCGGATATTTTGTTTCTGTCTCGACACAAAGCCACGCCATTGTGTTTTTTTTATGATGAATAGTGCTTTAAAAGATTCATCATTTTGTAATTCTGAAAGTTCTTCTTGATACTGCATGACCATATCAGTTATGTCTACCAACATTGGTTGAGTTATCCAAGACGGGAAAGGAATTTCTTTTAAATCTGAATATCTGTCATTTAAGTGACTAATCATTTTAACCAAGTAATCCACAAAAACAATTACAGCTGAATCAGTCACCTCATACTTATTTAGCCAATAAAATTGCTCAAATTTTTTATCTGAAAATTTTTTTTTTATACACCTGCAGAAGTCCAATGAAGCCAAATATCTTAGATTTCTATTTTTTATTATCTATTATTTTCGAAAAGTCAGAGTTGCAATATAATTTTTTTTTTTCGAAAATGCGTTTTTCGACAGCAATGTAACAAATATTAATGATTCGCGCATTGTCCCCCAAGACATTCAAATTGCCCCCCGGTGGGGCGTGGGCCCCACGTTGAGAAACACTGATCTCATGTATACATGTACATATTATATAATGACATCTTATTAAATCAAAGTCAACGCACTTACGCCTTTGCAATTTGAAGAGGCTGATGATTATCCTGTCATATTATGTGACTTAATCGTTAAAATTTAACAACGTTTTTTGCTGCCATTGTACATACTAAAACGACTGAGTCATTGCTTTCTTATGGCGAAACTGCATCAACTGTCCTTTTAAGACCTCCGCTTATTTTTCGCGGATTTTATCATCGTCCCGAATTAGTATTGTCGGAAATTTAATGTCGACGACCGTCTCCGAGCGGATGTCGAGATTTTTTCATATCGTTTTATTCAAAGACGTCAAATGTCGGCGTATTATTAAACACAACCTTTTACGGCTCGCTATCGCAAAAGCGTCAAGTTAATCCAATGTTTGGCATTTAATTAATCCCTTTCGTTTATCGCCTGAGATTAATAACGCTTCGATCACCGAATCAAGATTGGCACACGCGAAAATCGAGCCTCATAAAAAAGTATTTGCGAAAAACATATTTTAATTAAAGCGAAATTGGCAATTTTTGCATAACTTTCGTCAAATTAGTGGTCGTTAATGAGATTTGTATTGTCGACTTCGGAACCGATTACGCAAATGTTACGCAACCGTTATTTTTTTGCACGTAATGGAAAATGCAAATTTTTCGAACTGTATCTCCGTTTTTTGATCCGTATCAGAAAATTTACGATTTTTGATGAAGTTTTGCGATTTTACGACGTGATAGTGTGATGGATGTTCGCGAATAAATGGTTCTTGTTCGTTTCAGATATTCGGTACAGACCATAAAGTGTTTGATACACGGTCGCATTGTGCAATTATCAAATAAATCATTCGGATATGTTTTTTTCTTCTTAAATATTTATCTGTATCAAGGTTGTATGGATTTGTGTCGTAACGCATCAGTGTCTGAAATTCGATGTGGTTACGTAAAAGTGGTGACGATAGTCGCTAACCCTTCACTGAAAAGAAATTATTTTTTATATAAACTTGTCCTGACTGCAGCTAAATGGCTGATTGTCAAAATTTTCTTAATAAACATGCATAATTAATTATACGTTATATATTCACGTATTTCATAATTATAATTGTATATAAAATATATAATTACAAAATCTATAAAATACGTGAATGCATAATTTACACATTTTTTTCAGCAGAAATTCAGCAATAATTGAGAAATAATTTATGAATTTGATAATGCATATTTATTATGAAAATTTTGACAATCGGCCATTCGCTGCATCCGTGAGAAGTTGTATAATTAAATTGCTATTTAGTGCAATATTACATATTTTAAAAAAACAAGTTATCGAAATATAATACTTTTGCAACACCTGGAAATTCACAGGACCATAAAACCGTAAACGCGTCCGCCATTAAAACATTAAAATATTATCACAGCACAAAACGTTCGGACCTATAAATCATTTAAACAGTCTCGGACTATATCAAACATTTTTCACTCAGAAATTCCAACCTTTGTATGCAAATTACGTAAAAAAATTACGATTGGCAACAAATAGTCCGGCGATAAGTCATTTATTCCCAATACGTCGTCACTCCATTGACGCACGATATTGTCAGCACGAATCGTGTCAAGTTTGTTACGAATTTCAAACTGGAGAAATATTTAATGTAATAGTTTCAAATTGAATAACAACCGGTTGTGTTGCGTTCGGTGTGACAATTCGCGTCCCACGCAACTGCGCTTGTTAACTTGGTCGACAAATTTCGACCGAATTTATTCAGCGAGGTGTGTACATCGACCAGTTGTTTAGACTCAAAATTAACAATATTATAGTGATTAGTTAATTATGAATTAATTAAATCTTTCAGCATCATCAAATCAGTTTAAATCGAACGCCGAAAATGAGTAATCTTTATTGAAATCAATATGATTTTGTTTTAATTGGCATGAAATAATAGCAATGATAATATTTGGGAAAGGATGTATTTCAAGATTTAATTTAACGAAAGTTACCTTTCTCTTCACACAACATAAAGGGTTATATGATATTGAAAATTATTACATAAAATATATCCTTGTAATATGATTACGTGAATAATGATCATTTTTAAGTGAATGATCAACATAACTTTCTTATTATATGTAAAATAATATGCATTTATTATAGAAACCAACAGTTATATCTATATATTAGAAGTACAGTCTTTGTTATTGCATGAATCCTTATATGGGGTATCAATATTGCGATGTGAAGGTTCTCTTTTGCACTTTAAGTACACGTGGTTGAGAAAGTTGTGATAAATGAAAATCATCTTTACTTACGTGGGATCAAATTGTTGACCTTTTACTCATAAATCGATTATTATTATCTCGGTACCATGAAGTTCACTTATTTATATTTTATATTTGTATAGATTTTATAAAAGGTTAATATTGATATTATTTTAAATATAAAACGAGTTAAACTTAAAAATCAAGCTCGAAAAATATATACATGAATAAATTTTTGAATATTGATAAATTATGAAGATTATTTTATTGTAAGAAAATGATATTTATGTAAATACTCTTTAAAAAAGATTATAGTCATTAAATATTTTGTTAAAAAAAGCATAAATTGAAAATTGAATCAAAAATTAAAAAGCATGTGATTTTTCAGCGCCGATGAGATTTTTGAATCTGCGCCCCCTAAAATATGACACATGTGCGTGTGCAATAAAATAATTTATTCGACAATAATGTCGAAAAATCCATAAATAATATATATTGCTTTTTCCCAGAGTCATTAGTGACAAAGCTAATACGTTTAAAAAATATATACGCGAGAGCTTTCGCAATCGACCTCCATTCGTTCCGCGCGGCTAATTTGCGGATGCGATCGGCTAACATTTGAAGTTCGTTTGTGTTTATTTATTTTTTCGTTTTGTTTTCTGGCCAATTTCGGACAAAACGAAATCCACCGCGGCCAAAAGGTTATCGCAGTTAAACAAAAAAGCGAAACCTTTGTAGATTGATAACGCCGTATTGCGGTCAAGAATGCTAATTCGCCCATCTCGCTTCATGGCCGCGTGTCAAATACAATTTCTTTCGGAGCACATGCAGTAAGTTCACTTGTTAACATTTATTAATGTTGTGTAGTCGACTTTTGATTGATTGATAGCGATTTATATACAAAAAATTGTATTATTGGCGGACAAGCGAGGCGTTTGCGAGCGCACACCCCGAATAGGAAAAATAATGATACAAAATACATCATATCGTAATATACATTGACTTTTAAGAATTAAAAATATTATAAACTAGGTTAAGAGATGATTCACGTATTTAATAGGTGTATTTTAAATTTCGAAATGAGAGCTTTCACACTTAAAGCGCATTCTAAAGCAGAAAATTAATCTATTAATGCAGCGAAAGAAAATATACAGTTCGACGTTGAGTGAACGTATACTCGTTCATATCGACACTTGAAAAAGTCTCATGAAACGCTAAAATATTTCTTAATGACCGGTAAAAGCGCATATAAACACATTCCGATAATTCACTTTATGTACAGCCCGGGGGTTTTACTGTTTCTTGCACATAGCGCAATATTCGCGTACGTGCGTGATGAAAATTCATATCACTCATTCTTTTTATTAGAACATCGAGCAGAATCAAATCGATACATATTATTCAATAAAATCAGAATATGACCTTTGGATTTGACGAAAGTTCTCCAGTTCGAAATGCGGCACGATCGATCAAACGTCGCCCTTAGGAAACGGTCGTGTAACAATAAAATCAATTTATATCAGTTTAATATGCGTTTTTTTGTGTATGCCCTAAGGTTCGGGTGTATGATAATATTTTTTAAATGGTGAAAATTCGATTAGACTGCGATAAATCACCCGCAGCTTTTGGCACTTTCGATATCGGCTGACTAATTCGACATGGAAATGTCGTCGTTTCATGTGAAATATGTATAAATTTTGGAGTGGGTCGCACAATAATTAAGTATGTTTGTTTCTTCGTGATTTATATATGGGTTTAATTTTGAAAATCGGGTTGCTCAAAGCACAGGACCAAATTAGTATTGCAATTAATCATTTACGATTCCGTTGCGTGAAACTTGATACGACACCTTCAATTTAAATATGGATATATCGGGGGTGTTCAGATTTTTATGTGACATTTATTTTATTTTTATTTTTACGATTACACGCTGAAATTTTTGATGATCGATAACTGGACAAAAGAATATGTTAAAATTTTCATATTTGGAGTTACCATGACATGTCTTCATTTTTTGATCATTCTTTGATCCTAAAATGTTTTTTTCGTTGAAATGTAACTTTGAAGATATTATTTTATTTTATTTTTTCATTTGGTATCCCTATTCATACAAATCTATATAGTTTTATTATATGGTAATTCGAAATTGGCACTATATTGAATTATTCCTATACCGTTTTACTTCATTAATATATTATTTAGAACAAAAATACATTTCTAAGGCAGAAATAATGATACAAAAATTGAACCCCCTTTAAAGGTATCAATATCACAAATAAGGATTCCAATTTGGTTCATGTCACACTCAGACTAATCAAAGCGAATTAAACCGAATACGTAACACGGAATGAAAACGATAAATACAAAAATATCTATCAGCCTTACGTTTTATACATTTGAAAATACTGCGATATGTGATAGAAGGCGTCTCGACCCACATACGTCCGTTTGCACTTACAAGGAGCTGGCTCGATCGGTTTCGAAATCGGACCGATCGGAATTATTTCATGTGATACGTGTAAAATGTATATTCTGTACTTCTGAACGTTTTAGCAGCCATTTGAGAGTGTTTAGCCTGCGAAATCTGGTTCGGTTCCGGCCCCGGGAGCTAGCGTATGTGTGATGTGTAAAGAGACCGAATTACGCATGTAATTTGCGATTTGCTAACACGTGTCAGTCCTAAAGCGATCGATCGCATCGTTGAATTTGTAACAGTTCTTTAAACGTTGACGTCTTAAGGACTCGGTATGATATTAGTATGATTTTTCGTGAAAGGTACATGTTGCTGCAATGGAGCAACTTCTTGCAGTTCATCAATGTATATGTAGTTTATATTGCGTCAGTAAGAAGCTTAAAAGCTTCAAGAGATGATAATCCTTAAGAAGTTAAATATAGTCGTTATACGCGGTTTTATATAATACGATTTTAATTTATTGTGATCAATCATTTTACATGTTGTCCAGTAGCACCTTTTGCCATCCGAACTGTTGGCATATCCAAATTTAGGCGATCTAAGGGAAAAAGAATTATGAAAATTGTTAAATATAACTTCCCCACAACATGCACACGTGAAAACTTAGCCAAAAATTTACGGACCTAATTTACCTAATTTACGGACATCATATAAATTGCGCGTGAAACATTTAAAGAAATTCAATTTGCGCACCTAAATGCATTTTATCTAAATGTGTATATTATCTATATTGTTTGTTTAAAAAATGATATTTAACATATTTCAAATTTTTTTTAATGGAAAACACTAATTTCATATGAACTTTAACCCTCGTATAACACGGATTTGCAATACACGACGTTTTTGTGGAACTATTATATATAACCATGTTATACAAGGCCCATATGTATTTTGATAATTATTCAGTTATTAATTGACCATATTATCGCTTCGTGGGAATCGGCACGTTCAATACGATTAAACTGCCGACCATCAAATAACATTGTACAAAATCCTATAAAGCCCTTAATAGCATATTGAGCGTATAATAGTTCATCAATAATGAATGATTATAGTTCATTACGATACTCTCACAAGAGTTTTCATCACTCTTTTAATCTTGACCCACAACGATCAAAGGCTCGAAAATTTTTTCTCTCCAGGCGATCTATCGAAAATTGCTTCGATGGCCTCTCAATTTGGAGATCAAGGGTTCGTTCGTTAACGCCGGATTGAATCAAGGCATCGTTTCTTTCACAATTTCCAAGTCGCATAAGACCGCTTTATTAATTGTTGTTCATGTTCGATGGAACGACCTCAGAGATGGCGAAAGGTCGCGACTAAGGAACGAATTCCAGAAAGGTATCTGCAATGTTGTGGCAACACAATGCACATTATGGCGAAAATGGAAAATGGACGGCCTTCGTTCTGAGCCATTCATCGTCTTTGTCGTCTCGAGCAATGAATGGTGATTGCTCGTCGTGAAAAGTGTAATGTACGAGGAAGAAGTGACATTTTTCGAACGACTTCCACGGAACGTGAATTGTCTATTAAATTAAATCTAGAGTGATTTCGCATTGCTCTAACGTCATTATATGTAATTTCAAACCGAAGCATGTGATTTGTATTATAAACAGTCCGCAATCATGTGGAGAAATAGCCTTTTGATCTTATCAATGGAAACGGAACGGTGCGCGTTTAAAAAGCAATGCGATTTGAATAAGAAAATTATCGTTTTTTAATCGCGGCCAATAAAAAGGAGATTTTTCAAATCGGATTGCCTCATTGGGTAATCGTTTCGTTGTATAATTGCGAACGGGCTCATTCATATACAATAATGGCAATAATACGATCGAATGAAAAATTTTGTAATGGAACGACCGCCGGTGGCAAGGTTAAAAATTCTATTATGGGGTTAATACATTGCACGTGAACAATCGGCGTCTGAATTTTAATTAATTTTACGCATACTAATTCGACTCGATTTTTCATTTATTAAATTGTAATACCGCATACTTTTGACGTACAAAACGTGAGGCAGCGTATTTCAAAAATGGCCGAACGGATTCGGTCGAAAAATGAACGTGTTGTATTATATTTGCGCAATTTATTTAGTATTCAAAATTTTTTGAAGTATGTGTCAAAGTACATAATAATTTGAATACTTTTACTTTCATAAAACGAGAAATTTTGTCAAATGACATGTTAAGATTTCGAGTCAAATTTTTTTCAGATTGTGAAAGCAAATTTATATTATATGTAAGAAAACGAAATATTTCAGACTTATTTTTTATAAATATTTAAATAATAATGGAGAAATAAATATGGTTTCATAAACATTCGAAATCTATAGCGAGTAAAAAATATAACAAAAATATTCTATTTAATTTAGCAACATCTAAAGCTCAAATACAATTACACAACTCAAAAACTTGCGCAAACCCACATTTTCTTATAATTATAAGAAAATTCCAAAGATTTTCAAACAACTTAACATCCATCTCGATGTGAAGCACGCAACGTTTTTACCAACATTATTTGTTTTGGCCGACCACAACTAGCATTACACGGGAGGAGGGTCGTTTGAATCGTTACGTCGTTAATCGCATCTAGTACCCGTAATATGATCGATGTTTGTTTTAAGACCGCAAATTGCTTTTAACGACCTCCTCGTTATGGGAACCGCAAAAAGTCCAAGAAGCGGTCTTTAACGAGAGTCGTTCTTTCGTTTCGTGCGTTGAAAATTTTTCCCGTCGACAGATTATTATGTCATTTCAAAATGTGATCGATCGATGGCTTTTTTGCATGATTAGTTTATTTTATTAATTTAAATAATATCATTGGATTGTGTCATTGAGTCCTGTATGAGTTTTCTGACTGTGGAAACGATTTTGAAACATTCACATGCGTAATAAATGAAATTTAATATTTCCATAACATTTTTTTTTGTAATATATTTAGTAACGAATTTCAATATATTATTAAATATAAAAACTACGATAGAAAATCGATTTTTCTGATCTACTGTCGCTCGGTTACTAAAAGCGTGTCGAACGCGTTAAACAATCCATGAACTGAGTTTTACAAAACACACTTTTTCGCCCGTTCGCAAGACGTCGAGAAAAAAATCCAGCGTTTTTATTGTGTAATTGATTCGGTTTGTTTAATTGGAAAATATTGCAATTCTTTATAAACGGTTTATAAAGCTATTTATCATATTGGCGATGTAAAAATGAATGTTTGTTCAATTTACGAGCGCGTATCTAATTGGTTTATGAGTCTATTATATGACACACGATTTTCTGCGAAAGGACCATATGATTTATGCTTCATTATTTTAATTTCGAAATTTTAATACGTTCTCTAGTTTATATTGACAACTCGTTTTGTGTTAGAAAGACTTTTCCGCGTTGTTCTACAATGAAAACAAATACTTTTCACTGTTAATTTGAACGCAGATAAAAAGGACGTGACGAATTGATTCATCGATAGTTAGAATGTAGCCATTGTGTATCAGATAATAAAAACTCCATTTATAGAAAGTCAATCTGTTATAAAATGCATCGAAACAACCTTTTCACAAAAATAAAACTATAGAAGTGCAAAAAAAATAAATAAAAACATATAACAAGCGCGCAATTTGCTAATTTGCCAGCATGTACCCGGTCAATTATCGGACGTTATAAAAAAATGCGTATATCTATACAAATAAATACATAAATTGCAATCTGGTAAAGGAGTATATTACAGTAATAATGATGATATTTGGCCGGTAATTCGTGTCACGGACATAGTCACAATTGACCGCGGTCGCGTCTGTAACAAGCGATTTTTCAAATGAAATTCAATTATAGGTATTTCGCTCCTCGGCTTTTATATTTTTTTTATCGCTTTCAATTGGCGACTTAATGAAGTCGGACGATGGCCATTTTTCGCACAGTCATTAGTGGCGGAGAAATCTGTAT
Organism: Hydropsyche betteni; assembly: GCA_028571205.2. Taxonomy (NCBI): domain Eukaryota; kingdom Metazoa; phylum Arthropoda; class Insecta; order Trichoptera; family Hydropsychidae; genus Hydropsyche; species Hydropsyche betteni. The sequence continues at coordinate 486,717 of JAOXNN020000017.1, forward strand.
TAAGGTTCGTCGAAATCTTGTAGTTTTCCGATCGAAATCGAGATCGGTTCGATGTTTTAATGAGAACACGTGTATATGTCGAGAGGTTTTTCTCGGAATTATCTTTTGACGAAATGAGTTTGTAATTAATCGATTAAGATCGATATTGCTGCATGGATAGTTTGAGCTTTACGAAATGGTTTAGTTAGTACAAAAAATGGCACGATTCGAAAAATATATGGAAATCTTTGTGATTTTAATTAATCTATTGAATATTCAATATTTTTTTCTATATAACTGTTTCAAAATATTACATCATACTTTTAAAACGTCGAAACATTCAAATTAAATAAAACTAAGGTGTTATTCATCTCAAATTTATGGAATTCATATATTTGTGAATTTTCTTATAATGAAAATAATATTTTATTCATATGAATAAAATATTTTTTATCTAATTTACATAAATTTTGCAAAATTTGGAATAAATCATTGGTCTAATCGTATCGAATATATAATATATTCGATAATTAAAGTTAATCAATGAAGATCGCATTGAGTATATAACAGTAATTATATATAATATTTTGTATTTAACATGAATAAGAAACCATTAAAAAATCAACATAAATTACTCGTATTATAGAATTTCCACTCAAAAAAACAAACATAAATAACGATATATAACGTGAGATCACCTCGATGATTTCTAAACGCGGCAAATTCAAATGCATTTGTAAACGCGCATCAATTCGGTGCGAATCTTCGGAATGCAACCATTATACAATTGGATGTTCCCCGCCGTATTTATTACAACCATTTATTCTAAACGAGGAGATTCCATAATAATTGCAGCCGGTTTTAACAGGTTGATGTAACAGTCGGCTGCGAACGGGTCAGAGTCACAGATCCGCTCGGATTTCCGCTTTCTAATGCCACACAATCGCTTCTCATATGGATTAGTATAGAAATATCGATGTTGTATTCTCGATGTAATATAATATGTATTTTATAAAATTTTTATGGGATTTTCGCAATGTGCGTGAGTGCGAATTGCTCGAGTTTTCTCATCCGGTTTCGACAATTCGTATGTAAATAGATGAATGTTACGCATCAGTTTCGGATTAAATTGAGAAAATTTGAAACGCGTTAGATAACGCTATTTTTTTAAGAAATTTATTTATATGATAATATTTATTGGTCGTTTATATAATGCGGGTGGAAAAATTTCTAATGAAATACATTATGTGTGTGCCGTTAATTTCGATATAATCTGTATTCTTATCGGAGTCGTTTCAATAACTTTGGAATCGTTTCGTTTTCATTAAATGTTTGAAATTGTGGTTTAGATTGTATCAGCTTTTTATATTTTACGACGCACATTCGAGCTGACAGATGAAGTGAAAAATTAGCAAGTCGACCGACCATAAATCCCACGTTTTGAGATAATAATATAATTGAATTTACGAATCGATGATTTAAATATGAATTTGTAAAAATGAAATATTCATCAATTATATTGAGGAATTTTTTGATAAAAAATAATATTTATTGAAATTTTTTAAATTTATGATGTTTTTTCTAACTTGACATTTAGATAACGCTATATCATATTAGCGAATATATTCCATTGACAAATGACTCCGCGATAGGTTTTAAATGTATCATATCGTAACGGATTGCATATATAATAATTTTAAAAGTTTCTACTGCGATTGGAGTATAATTAATATTGAAAAATGGTGCTGCTCTGAACACTTTTCACGAGTGGAAAGATAAAAATGGCGAGGCGTGGTCGCGGTTGATGTTAACCAAATTATGGACTCTAAAATAAAATATATCGACACTTTATATCGATATTTGTCTTGTGACAGTTTCCGGGTCGTTTAACCCAACCATTCGACGGTAAAAAAAATAATTCCTTGAAAGCTCCGGTATGCTTTTACAGTGCGTAAAACGAATTTTCGAAACAACATCCGCCAATATCGGTTAAATTGTCAATTAACGTTTTAAAAGCGGTCGACGTTTATTTTCGTTTTTTTTTCCGTGGTAATTATTTACTTTTTTTATAATGCCCCCCACATTCGGTACAAGCTCCAATTTTATTCAATAACGACGTTGCGCAATGGTTGACTTCGTTATTATTGTTTAATATATGCACAAGGTGATAGTAATTATAACAATAATTAATACTCGAAAAGCTGTCGATCGGATTACACAACCGTCAAATGTGCAATGTATATATAATATATTTAAAATTGGAATATCATATCGCTTTTTTTTGTCCGGTCGTATTTTTTATTGTTCGCTGTTGTGCAATTTTATTTATGTTTAATCTTGACCAATTTGTTACTGAATCGAAGGTTCGAAAATAACAATGAGGCTCTAATAGGCCCAGTTTAATATAATATATCATATGAATAATATGATTTAACGCATTTAAATATCGATTTAGATTGCATGTCGCACCCTATTAACCTGACAATCGCAATGGATTCTTTGGAATTGAAAATATCGAAAAGGGAACACCATATTTCTTTATAACCTTTGCATTATTCATTAGATTTACTGCTAAAATTTATAAACAACATCTTACTACATCGATGAACTATTTCGATTCACGCATAATTTATGAAAATAAGGCGAAACAGACCCGTTGAAATGCGGAAATCTCAGTCACGTCTTACAATCAGAAGCGAACAATGAAATATCTGGTTCGAATTGTTTTTTCGCAATCGTCTGCGTTCCGTAACTGAACATTTGTCGATTCAGCGAAAAACTGAAATTCATTCCGCATATAATCGATGATGAGCATCCGTGAAACGGGTCCGATAAAACAGCCATCCATTACGACATATTTCATTTAAAAAGGTGACTTACCCCCAAAGGTTAAAAGATTTATCGCAAATGAACTGGTTTTAAATGTAACGACGATAACTTAGGACAATATAACCTTTGTATTGCATCGAAAAACATGAAATGGAACATTTATTTACACTTGTATTAAACTGATAAGCTCGCACTCGATGAATCAAATGATAATAATTTATTTTAAGTAATTTAATAAATAAACCAATGGTTTTGTTGAAGTCATTAGTTCCCATCAATGTTATAATAGTATTATATATGGGTTTGAAATTATTAAAATATTTTTATTAATCAAACTTTTTAAGTGTCTATTATTATTATTTAATTAACAAATATCCGAATTTTAGATTTTTTTTATATAATACAGTGAAAGTTATATATAATATTATAGATTATATATGACAATCATATAAATAAGCATTAAAAAAAATCAGATCATAATCTCAATTTATACGTGTCTTCTGTCAACGCGGTGACGAGGAAATAAATACGAGAAATTATGATCGGATTTCCCAAATTTTTTCAAGAATTTTCGAAATTTCACAGTTGCACCAACATTGCGCAATAGCTGCTTCGAAGATTCCAATTTCACGGCCAGTAGAAGCGATAGTGAAAACCGATGGAGCGTGAAGTCGTTCGACACTCGGTCGTTGCACCGTTACCGTAAAGACCGTTAAATTCGACGGGCTTTTTTCGAAATGTGAAAAAGTCGAAATTGTACCGACGAGTCGAGAAAAAACGCGCCGAAACTTTTATCGTTCGATTACGAAAGTTGTCTTTTGGACGCGTCTCGAAGTGTAAATCTTTCGCTGGAAGACATAGAAAAGGTTAAAAATTTATTTCAACTTTCTTTTCCGCGGTGCACAAAAAATGTTTTCATGTAAAATTAAAATAATAAGTTGTTGCATTTTTGCCATCGCATTGTTGTCGATCACGTCCGATAAATGCTGGTTTTCTCGGCATTGATGATATGCCATTATCACTCTCTTATGTTGTGAGCTTTTATTATACTTGGGCGTGATGGGATCGCAGCATTACTTAATCGAATCGAATTTATCGTTTCTAAAGTAAAATTTATTCGAAAATTACTGTATAGTTTTATGTATATGAAATATTCAAAGATTATTATTAAGGGTCATTTGAAATTCTTGGAAAATTCAACGAAAACATGGATGTGAAAATACAAGTAATATGCATAATTAATGTTATATTTAATAATGTAATAATTGTAGGGAAAACTCATTCTTTCATAATAATTGTATTTGTTTTGACCAATATAAAAGCCGTTATTGTGAATATTTAATCATATACATTTTCTAGCTTATTTCCATGTTATTATAGTTAAATAAATCAGTTCACGTAATATTGTATTATATGTCCACTTCATAAAATTCCATATGCACACAGATATTACGAAATATTATACAATATGGAATAGAACCCTAAGTAATATGATCTTATGCTTACATAACATTTTGCATTATCTTAACATGAATGATATTTAAGATGGAAAATTCTTTTCCAAAGCGAATTGCCTGACCCACATATCGAAGCGGAGCAAAATCTTGCAGTCCATTAAAACTAACTGAATATTTCATACAATATACATATTTAATTGTATGACAGCTATATTGTTTTTGCGTGCCTGGCATTTATTATACAAACACGATGTAAAATCTAGTGAAATAACCTTAGAACCTTTTCGTATAACGAACATTATACAGACCTAAAATTATCTAAATAAATACGTTATACAAATTTCAATTGACGTATCAGACTATACTTATTATACAGACCAAATACATATTACCTTTAAAAAAAACATTATACAAATACCTTCTAATATTTTTAAAAATTTGTATTCATCCATAGAATAATATGAACTGTACGACTCTTCAGTCATCCATCACAAACGCACGAGTGTCGAAAAGGTTAGCGAAATCTCAAAGAGGCTCTCTTTCACTTCCACTCGTCTCTTCCGTAAATAACGCTTTATGTGTTTATTTTTCGCTCTGATCGGACTATCGATACATGCGTATACATATTAGAGACACCATAATTCAAAGGCTTTATGTAATTTTGGCGCGTATCATTCGATGAAAGTGATATTTTTTTGTCCCGTCCGCTCTAAGGTCGCAGGGGTGTCTAATATAATATATTATGTTTGGAAAAACGTAAAAAAATCTCATTGTTGCTGCGGCCATAATATTTCTTCGTCAATTATCGCGTCATCTTAATGGACGAGAGAGATTATGACTTATACGGTCAAAAAAACGAGTGTGAAATGATTTGAAACGGGGAAGTGTAAACTAAATTAATATGTCACGATTTTCGCAAAGTTTTCGAAATTTTAAGCCTTTTGTGTGTGTCTTTCTTTGATCTCTTCGATATTCACTTTCTAAAGTATTAATCTGCATTTTCGGATATTTTGTAAATTTTAGTCGTGTCTTATGTTGCAAAACGATAATTATATGTGACTATTTAATGAGCACGTGCCTTGTTTTTTTTTCACATGTTCTTCGGTCAAGAACCGTTTATTCGTGTGATTTTTTTGTCGATATCAATCTTGATAGTAATGCTCGTTCAAAGACGACTTTTACTATCAAATCTGATAAGAAAAGCGGTCATACGAACTCAGTTGTTTAATCATATAAATGAATTTATCAGGTGTCGTTCATTAAAAAAAAATCTATGAAGAGCTTAATTTTTTATGTTTTGTAATCTGTAAATGGCTGTCAACCCTTTTCAATATAATTATATAGTTTTTTTTCAATTACATTAAGGTCAATATTATTCTATAGTTCGTCTTATTCAAATTTTATAACTTAATCATTGCACAAGAAATCAATAATCAATTTTACCTTAGCCCCGATCCTTAACTGCTTTGATAACGTGAAAACAACATGAAATTGTCGTTATTAAATAATATAAATTTACGATCACGTAATTATTTTTTTTTAAATAATTTCTCCAATTAAATGTCTTGTTTAATACATGTCATGTAATATAGATTCAATTGATATGTTAATGATTTTTTTTATCCGAAAAATAAAACTGTCACATTATATTAACGATACAATGCAACAAAAAATACTTTTTTTTAACTTTTCAACAAAACATTCTTATACAAATTATATTGTCCGATTATATTATTAACCTATCATATTTTTTATCACGAAAATTTAATAGAGCGCAAAATTGCGAACTCCGAACAATCGAAGCTCTATCACCAAATCATAAATTCAGATTTCAAAACCTAACCTTGAACGTCGAAAGCATTTTTCATCATTTCCAAAATCGTATTCATATCACGTGCCGAAAAAAATAACCAATTTCACAAGTTCCGACCAATTTTCCGCGACTCCACCTGTCCCGACAAGCCGAATTAATTAAACGACAAAAAACAACGTACACCACACAAAAAATTAAACCCATAACATTCGATACGACACATAAATCACCAGAATGACTGATTGGCGCGAACGGCAAGTGTCTTACACCATAGCCAGCTCCGGATCATAAAAGGCAATTAAAGCATGCTTTTGTTTGACAACCGCCGCTTTATTACATTATATTTGCTGGGTAGGTGTTCGCCGAATTATCATACGACCCAAATCTGATATACCCGCGGCTATCCGTAATGTGTCTCTAAGGATATTCGATAATTCGTGCGTACCGAATGTGTTCAATATTTATGTACCGTGTTGTATGTGCGTGCACCGGATTTCGTAGCCTGAGGATATTTCGATTTGACGTGTCACATGATTTCGTATATGAGCTTAATTCGTTCACAGATTCTCAAATCGTTGTGTGTTGATTGATTTTCATGTATCTAGATATGCTTAAATGGTTCAAAATCATCAATGTATGATCATCGTGTATTATGTATAACAAATTAACTTTTTTATGAATTTAACACGGTTACGTCGTTGACACATTTGGATATATAATATTATGGTGCAAATGATAAGATCAAAACAAGAATTAGTTAGAGAAATTGACATCTATCGTTCAAAAAAAAATCATGAATCTATTTAGAAATTTTGTGATCTACTTAATAATATTGTGCGAAAATAAACGGGATTTATGTAATGGATTGATTGTTTCGATTTTATGCTTTACAAATTCATGGTATGACAGTGCTCTCGTTTCAGATAAAATGTTACACAAAATAGTTATGTGATCTGAAATACGAGTTTACATTGTAATAATGCGGTATTGAGAAATATTTTAGAAGTTAAATCTTGATTAAATAGTCAATACTCGAATCGAATTGAAACCAATACACATTATAGATAATATATTGGTTACATTGTAACGATGTTAGATTCTGTATCTAGACATAAATATTTATATTGAAATAAAAAACAGGAAGACAAATTTAAATTCTTAAAATCACACCAAACCGGTAAACACTATCGGAAACGAGCTTTCCCTCCAACTTCAATCAAAACTCATAAAATCGTAGACAAGTATAACTCGATGCAACGGATAAAGACGCGCGAAACTTTCTTTTCATAACAATTATTATGGGAAAAACCAAAAGATTGATCACCTCATTTGCGAAGATATTGCTTAATAAGATATAATGATGATCGATACAGTTTCCTCTGAACGTAATCAATTACTAGACCCAATTGGCGACTTAATTGTTTTTGTGTCAACGTTCAAATATCAACTGTCACCGGACGCCGCAGGGTTCAATTTTTACGAATCGGTTTATCTGGTGCTCCTAATGAGGTTTTTATATGGTAAATGAACGACAAATTATAGCCGATATGTAATTATAAAATATTACACACGTTTCAGTGATGGCGCAACATCGCTCTTGATTAAATGTCGATTGACACGCACCGATAAATGAAAGCTTTTAAATCAGCATCCGTTGTATGAAAGATGAAATTTCTGAATATTTTTCCTATTTCCAAATATGGGATCGAGTTTTTGCATCAATAAATTATATATCACTGAATAAATTAGAGTTGTTGACGTGTCTAGGGTACGCGTTCTCTGTGAAGTCTACAACAGAATGATAGGTAAACATGCATTATTTATTATTTTGTATATCTTTCGATCTAAAAATGGTAAACGAAAGAGATACTAATTAAAGTTGTGCGTATTTCTCAAATATCGTGATCCGCTTTGGGCACGTTGCGGCTAATATTCGCCGAGTTTTAATTAGGTCGATTGGTCAATGCAAATAAAAATGTTAATAAGTCGTTCGTTTTGTGTGCGTGACCCTGCCGATGTGTATGTTGGCCCGAAAGGACGTTTTAGATAGTAAAAATTCGATATATTTTTTTGTCTGGAGTTTTTCGGCTTCGGGAAGGTGCTATAAAGCGAAAATGAATTGTTTTTATTGTTATTGTCAGCGAAAAGTATGACTAATACTAGTACCATTAGGTCATATAAATATAAATTATTTCCTCCGCTAATGACAGAAGGAAATTGACCGGTTCGCCAATTTATTTTGCATCGGCCCGTTTGTGTATAAATTGCTCAATTTATCGATTTTCTCTAGTGTTAAATAGAATGTTTCTTATTTAAATATGATAATTTCAGGAGACAAGTTTTTATAATAATAAGAAATTTCCAATTACAGATAAAACTCGGTGAACCGGTAAATATATTTAGTTTAGAAACGAAGGACTTATGTAAGGAAAACATTGTTTTCCCGAAAGAAACGCATAGTTTTTCTTTCGAAACGACAAGTATTATATTCGGAGGCAAACCAGATAATAAATATGAGTCGTGACATGTTTTTGTGTTCATATTCTATTTTACTATATTGTTATCGCTCCTGAACGGTTTAGGTCCGCACGATTGGTTTTGTTCCGGCGTTGCGGAAATGGAAATTTGTCTCGATACAAACATCGGCGCCCAAAAACTTTTATCGCGATAGAAAACTATTGTAAATAATAATTATGCTTGAACGAATCAGTGAAAGTGACATATTAACACAACAATATGAACGTACAATTGTTATCTAAGCTACGTTAGATGATGAGTTCATATACTGTGTGCGTTAATTTTTTATTATTATTTACAATTAATTTTAGTGAGTAAAAATCTCGTGTGTTTATATAAACGTTTATTAGATATTATTTACAGTTTTTATTTGTTTTTTTTTTTTTTAATAAATATGAAAGTTCTCTGTTCTTCTTGTTGAGATAATAATGCCATTTTTTATCAACCCTACAGAAGAAAATTGGTTTGCGAAAAAATGGAATTTAAATCATTTTAATAAGAAAAAATTGGGATAGAAATAATACTTACGACTTGCAATTACTGTAGAATTATTTATAAAAAAACCATTTTGATTTGAAAGGAAGTTCATATGCATGTCAGAAATTTTGCAATATATTTGACAAATCATTATCACCGTAAGAAGTTTTGTGTATATTTTTTCATGTTTATGATCTTTTTATTGATTTTCCGCAATTTTTTTCGCACGAGATGATTGTTTAGTATTTACTGTATAAAAAAAGCTTACGATTTGTTTTGTGAGCGTAACTAAACTTTCTCAGTATAAATCTTTTTGAAATTCTAACGAAATAACAGAAATTTATTAGTTCCAAATAATTGTACGGTATCTTTGAAAAATAATTGATAAGTTTGTTACACTCGCTTACGGCAATGTTTAATTTTCACTTCCCGATTAAAAAAACAGTTTTATTTTCATTAGGTATATATTTTTTTATAAAGTCATCTCTAATTGGTCGCATGACTTACGATTGCCAGCTTTTTTCGTTTTCGATTTCACTCCACAAAAAATCCGATGTACCTGTATTCGAACGAACTGTCGCCTCGCATACATTTGAATATTTAGCGCGCGAAAAATGGATTGATGTGTATTTTTTCCACAAATCGATTTGCATAATCCACCGTTGAATTGACGAGCGCGTCATCCCCGTTGATTTTGCCAATTTATCGTATTCTGAATAACACTTGCAAGTTTTCGAACATACCGTTTTGATTCGAATAATGAGCGGGCACGATCCGATGAAGACATTAACATTTTTTTTTCGGCCATTCGACTTTCGCCGAATTATCAATTATCATTATTGACGACATCGAGGATAGCATCATCGATCATAGACCTCTACGTGGCGAAAGAGCAGCATTGGATAATTTATCAAAGAGCGGTTTTTGAATTGTCGGTGTGTAACGGCTGTCAAGTTTCATTTTCCGCATTACAAAGCTCAAAATCGAGAACATTTGTTAAAGATTAGTATTATGTGTGATTAGAACGATAAATAATAATTAAGCAAATTGGAAAATGCCTTCGATTAAAACTGAACCGCATCGGATTTACCAACTGTTTATCCTTGCACGAACGTATGCGTTTTACGATACATTCGCTCGAGTTATCTGTTCCAATTTTAAAACATGGGCCACGTTATGTGCGTATAATGTATATAATAATAATAAATATATGGGCGATTTATAATAAGGTTTTAGAATTATCAATGCCGATCACGAGTCGTGTAAACGTAACGAGAACGATGAAATTTTAATTGAGCGGAAAAAAGTTTCCCGCTTGGCCAGGCATTCGTATCAACAGTTGTTGCAAAATATAATGAATGATTTTAAAGTTTTAATCATACACTCTTGCATTGCGGTCAAATTTATCATTCCGAATGTGTGTTTCCTATAAATAAATCAGTGCAATGTAAATATGAAAGCTTTTGTGAAAAGCTGTGAAGTATGTGCCCGTATTGATGATGGATGTGGTTGTAAATCATACATTAATACCCATTTGATTATTTATTGCGTTTCGCTATTTTATATGTAAATATATGAATCAAAATATTATTTTTTACATCAGAAATTTTTGAAATAATGTATAAATAGTATAGATTCATCTCAATATTATAGAATCGCTATAGTTCATTGTTTTTATGCAAATTGCCTTGATTCCATATCAAATGGCTTACTTTTATAATATCGGAATTTTTTGGTACTTAAACATAATTGCATATGCAATAATAGGCTATTTATATTATAATCGATTAGTCACGCTCCAATATGTTATTTTTATCTTAACCGTAAAATCGAATATAATATTTCTAAAAAAGCAAATTTTCTATCGATCGAAGGTCTAATGAAGTGTTTACATACGCTTGATGAATGCTAATGACAAAAATAACATTAATTAAAAGCACTTTTAATCGACTCACTATCTTAACACAAGCATAAAACAGACAACCGTTCGAATAAATTAAAAAAGTACCGCAATATTTTGATTTTAGTTAGATCCTTATCTGAGAACCACTTAAGTCGTCGGCCGACCAAAATCGATACATTAAGATAAAGTCATCGCTTTTGATTTATTTTTTTTCCCGCCTCATAATTTTTTACGCTGTGATCTTTCGACTGGTTTTCCATCGCCGTAATGAGGCTGTTCGTTGCAAGTGTGATATTTATTCGCTAGTGCGGATTGTCAGCAAAATGGGCCATATTCACATTTCGAAGTGCCAATCCTATGTGTTTGCAACGAAACGTGCACGTTACTTATGTCCAGATTCGAAACCGGAGCGATAAATTATTTGGAGTTCATGATAATTCTAGACTTTTTTCTCTCTTAGAAATGCACCAGTTTCATATTACGTCAATGGCTTCAATGTGTCATACAAAAGTATTGTTCTTTCATTAGTCGTTAATAACTTATATAATAACAGTAATCGCCATTGTTTCATAACCCTTCTATAAAAGCTCGGTCTTCATTTTTTTTTTTAAATGAAACGTGACCCAAATTAAAAACAAATCCTGATTCAACACAATGCCATTTCTTCTCAGCAAACTCGAATTGTGTAACTTATTCGCGGTTGACCACAAAGCTCGTACCGGAGGGTATGTTTCTTGCGGGTGGTCACGCGACAGACCGCAACTTACCACCGTACACAATGCGACGATTATAGAACCGTATATTATACATGGGCATGTGTTTGCATTATATTTATTGCAAATAGAACCTTTCTCTTGGACGTTGCGTACGACGATAATTATTTATTCGACAGTATAGGCCTATTATGAGAGCTTTTATTGCGGCGATTATCTCGCGTACATAAATTGAGTGAAGAAAATTAAAATGTCGTTGCGACATTTGCAAGTTTTGGAAATGTGTAATACAATGGTCACTAAGCGATTAAGATATAAATCTAATGATTATGTTAAATGTATAATTATCAACTTCAGATCCTGATGTCATGTTTGCTAAAATTGTGTCAATTAGTTTTCGAAAGTTTCATACATTAAATGTTATATTCGTTCTAATGAACACTGTTTCAAAGATAAAATTGATTTCTTAGATCAATTCAGACTGTTAACTGTTAAAGTAGTCGTGTATGTGTAACTAAATTGAGGTGTTAATTAAATTATATTTATTGGCCCCGATCGGATTGATGAAGTGCGATTGTTCCCAATCGACAGATAAAAATCTTCGACATTACGACTTTTAATTAAACTAGTGTAATGCACCGACACAAATATGTTTCACGCACCACACAATCTAATTTATGGGTGTGCCAAAGCATTTTTCGAATTCGAAACGCGCGAAAAATTCACCAGCAACCCATTTCCATCGCCGAAGAAAGATTTATTATGAGCACATGGCGGCGATGTAATATCTCACGACAATGATTACCGAAATGCGCTTAAGTATAAATCAATTTTAAATATATTAATTCGCCTAACGATCGCCAAAAACATGAGCGAAATTCAAACGTATTGGACACACCTGTGAGTTTTATGGGCTCTCATTTTTTGCGCCGGCGTTTAAAAGTTAGCCTTTCGCGCGTTTCGTACGCATAATGTACCATTATTAAATTTGAATGGTTTGCGGATTTTTTTGTTTGAATATAAAAAAAATATGTATTTTATACCATATATATGAACGAATATGGGCGGTCGAAATGCGAAGCCATTGTTAAACAAATTTCATTAATGGATTTTTTCGCGTGTTAACACGAATAAGGATAAATAGCAGCAGAATAAAAAATGGTACGTGCGCAAATTCGACATGCTATTTTCAAAAAAATCAAGGTGAATACGGATAAGATTAACAAATAATTTAACGCTAAATATCGCATGTGTGTCGGAGAAAAAAATTGCAATATCGCGTGATTATTTTCGCCATTCATACTATCGATATTGAAAAATTAGGTTGATAGCAACTTTGTCCAACCGTATCCTTTTAAAGACATTTTTAATTTCAGCCAGACATTTCTTACACATCACGAGCGCGTGTCGATATTGTCCGTTGTGCAATCTAATAACCATTTTATCGGTCATTATTCGAATGAAAATTAATCGTGTCCTCAAGTTGTAAATTAGTGCGGACCGAGACATGAGTGTCCTCGAATTTTACACGCGTATAAATTACGTTCGGTCGATTCGCTTTTATTTTTCTCCTTTATTTTTTAAATGTCTATATTTATTATTTTGTCGTCGTTTGAGCGACTTTCACAATTCCGTTTCGCATATATGCAGCTCGCGGCTCGGCCCCAAGTGCGTCACGTAGTATCGGATGAATTTCTTTTGCTAGTGTTGTTTCGCAAACGAGATCGATGGGTGGTTCGTTTTGGCAATTTCTAAATTCAAAATGTAGAAAGAACTTCGTCTTTGATTTTTTTCGTATATAAATTCCAGCCGCGTAACGTTGGACGCTTAAAAACAATGGGCTCGAGATAAAATTGGGCATGAAATGCAAAATGGGCCTCAAATTGGATGGCTGTATTTGCATTATGATTAAGATGCTATTTAGATTCTCGTAATATTGAAAGTTGATTCTATAACTCTTTTGATATAATCTTCAAAAAAAATCGCCGGTAGCAGTGAAATATGTATTATACAAAATCGTTTCAAATTTTATGGTTTTACTATGGTCGTTGTGTAATATGGTTTAAATCAAATTTAATAAAAAAATTTGATGCATCCATATACTATATTTTAAAAGAGAAAGTCACATAAAATGAATAATTAAGATAAAGAAATTGGATATTAAAATTTTACGACTTCGTTCAATAGTATCTTTGTCATGTTTAAAAAATCTGTGCTAAATTATAATCATATTGAAATTAATATAAAGTTAATTACAATTTGCAAACGGATTTAAATTGCTTATATAAATTTCTTAATTCGAATTAGTAACCTAATTTTACGCACAACTTTTGTCATGTCTAAAAATCAGCAATAACCCAAAGCGGTTACGATAATTCGTGAGAAATTTATTATATTCAACAAAAAAATAACGCAAAAAACACGGTGAACTATACGGATTTCGCAATAAAAAATTGAGCGATAGGCCCCTTAATAATTACGACAACGTCCGACTTTTTTATTTATGACCTTAAATTAACATAACAACCAGAAACTGCTTCAGATGCTCGCGGATCAATTTTTTTCGAGTTGGTCGCACAAAAAAAGACGAGACCGTTCACCTCAAACTCGATAACGGATTCACTTTTTGCAACTATTGTTCTTTGTGTCAGAGCAGTCCATTTGGAAATACCATTGTTCGAGACCGTGTGTAAATCTATACAAGAAATATGCATATGTGTACGCCAAAATTCGCTGTTATTCAAGAACGAAACGATGTCATAATTTTTGGACGAAACATCGCATTATTAATCAATTTCGAATTTAGGTTATTTCAAATATGGATACACGATTCTTTTTAATTTCTATATGGCAATGTTGTAACGATTGAAAATTTAACTGATCGATAATTACTTGCGGTTAAAAGACATAAACGCGGGTCGTTATTTTATTCGATATGTCTCTATTTTGCATGCCCGCTATATACTACTAGCTATTGCAAAGTTTCGCTTAAGGCTCGTTTTAAAATAGGTACGTTTTATTGCTGCTTTAATTTAAAACGTTCGCTTTTACGAATTTTGAATAGGAATTTTTATATTTACATGAATATCGTTAGATTTTATTTTATTTATTCGCACGCTCTTTTCGTATGCAATTTTTCATATTACAAAAGTCAATCACGTACTACAACAAAACTTTTTTGCAATACCAATTCTATTATACATTGCAAAAATTGAATTTGAAAATTTAAATCGAATATCGAATACGTGAAGTTTGTTTTATTTATTGGAATAAACCGTATTCCTTTTTTCGCAAGTCCAATCTAATTTAATTTACTCTTTTGAAATCGAATTTTCTACAATCGATCATCGAAACCATTCATTGTGCATTGTCAAGCAAACGGATTGATTTTGCTTTCGTTTCGATTTCGATTTTTTGTGATGAATATTCAACAGATTTGTATCGAATTATCACATGTCAAACAAGTTTATATAGTTTTTAATGGATCACCATTATGTGGAAGTCAGAACCATCACTTTCCAACTTTTTTCATTGCCAACAAAAAAACTGATAAACAGAAGCAAATTTCAACCGATATTTATAACAGAAACGGTACAATTTAATGCATTTATCATATAATCGCTAATAAATCTTAACGTTATTGGTTTTCAATATTCCAATTTGGGATATTATTTATCAAAAGTGTTTTGGCTTATGTTTGAAAATTGTTTTATTTCGCAAGTTAGCTAACTTTTCAATATGCCGCACATAAGCATCAATCACCACTCGGAGAGTAATAATTCTTAATGATAATGCGAAAAAAAAAATTCAAGGCGATGAATAACAGTTAATATTTTTTCAACAACTTTTTATCATATCTTGCTTCATTTTAAATTTTTACTTAGTATTTTTTTTTTTGTAAAATTAACAATAACTTAAATTGTTGAAGATATAATGCAAAGCTTTTCATTAAAAAATAATTTGTTGAATATTTTTTTCAACAAATGAAAAGGTATACAACTTTTCTAATATATTATCGACTGACATCTATATAATTACTAATTTTCCAATTAATATCACTACTGACAGTCTCCGAATTAAATATATGATTTTATTAATATGGAATTATTATGTATAAGCATAAAAAATTAATTAAAATTGAAATATATTTTTATATAAATCTAAACTAGACCTAAACTCAAATACCTCGATGTAAAATTCGCTTTGTTGGAACAGTAAATTTATCAAATGAGATACAACTGTTATCCGAAGATCGAGCCGACTCACACATTCTCACAACATCTAACCA
>JAOXNN020000017.1:502859-516028 GCA_028571205.2 Hydropsyche betteni
ACAGTAAATTTATCAAATGAGATACAACTGTTATCCGAAGATCGAGCCGACTCACACATTCTCACAACATCTAACCAGTAATTAACCACCATTATACAACCGAATCAATCCAATTTCCATACAAAAGAGAACAATACATCAAATATAAACCGTGCGACCAGTTGTATAACCAGGCCCATCCATGACCACGGATAACCGCGCCGCGGACGAGAAAGGGTAACCGGTGTCGAGAAACGAGAGTGGCCACTGTCGCTTTCGGCCGACGACGGCCACTACCCGCTACCCACTACCCACTGCCCATTACCATTACCATTACCATTGCCGAGAGGCCGTCGGCGAGAACTCTTCCTCAGGAGGTCGTGGTGCAGCGCGGCTCAGTCTTGTACCGGTGGCTGTGTTGCGCGGACACTTTCCCTCTCGATTGTGCATGACAGTTGTATATCGGATCACGTTTTGCCAAGATGTTAATTCTGGATAGCTATTTCGATGAATATAGTGTGAATACGAGACTCTGATTGTAGACGAGGGACGATTGTAGACTTTCGCGGTAGGGTTTAAGAGAGCTTAGACTTTGCCTGTTGACTTTTTTTTGTAGTTTTTTTAATATAATTTTTAGTGTGTAACTATTGTTTAATTATTAATCTAAAGTGCCAAATAGACTATCGAAATGGATTCGAGGTGAGATTTTTATTTGATTATTTTTGTATTGAAAGTAAAAGTGGTTCAGTAATATGACGAGCTTTCAGTTTCGTATAATGATCGTTTCGACGTAATGTAACCAATCGTTATTTTTCAACGATTCATTTTTTAAAAACCTTAATTTAAATATTATTGTAATGGTAAATAATTGTAGTTAAATTAACAAAAATCGTTTATTAAAATCACACTTAATTTTCTGCAATTAAGTTTTTAAATTGGAGAATGTAAAACCTCTCGCAATTATAGACAATTACAGTAATATGTGGATCATAAGGTTAACCGTTGGGCAGTTTGAAAGCTTCCAATGCGGATGTACTGCACACAATACTCGCTTTCCTCGAACTGAAATCTACGTTCTTTTTTCAATAACATCTCGAGCAGTAACAAAGATTGATATGAACCATATCGAAAGCTCAGATCTTTGTTTTTGTTCGACCGTTATCCTTGAGATGTATTTTATGTGAAGCACTCTTTTAATCGATAGTAGAAATAATAAATCACATATCTGTCTAAATGACCTGTCGAACTCGCGAGAAGGCATATAGAGTCATAACGACTAGAAAAAAAATCATGCATTTAATCGATTGCATATAAATCACTTCATTATGAACCGATTCAATAAAAATTGAACGGAAGGCATAGTATAAAAATTCATTTTGCATTTAAATAAATATCCTGTTCAAATTAGATTTGATTATTTTCAAGTATTTTATGAATTTTATAGTTATTGTTTAATTTTGCGTCACTTGATTTGAAAGCTTCAATTCATTAATTTACGTTTGACCAAGATTGTTTATGTAAAAAGTTTATAAATTTTGAGTTTTGTAACACTGATTTCGGTTGTGTTTAAACCTACGATCTCTATGAATAGCAACACGTCCATTCAATGCAAATTAATCTTTATCGATTTTATTTACATTACTCTAACACTTTTGCGTAACACGTATTAAGTTTTATAGATTTCTAAAACATTAAAATGTCTACATGTTAAATTTCAACCGAGTCTGAGATATCAAATATTTTATTACTAGAACATTTCTCGAATCAAACATTCGAACGTTTCCCGGATCTTGCAATACAAAGAACCCACTTAATAAAAACATTATAGAAATAATAACGATTTCCTGCGCCTTTTATTTCCTCGATTAATAAATGCATTTTTGATACGGAAACGTGCACTTATACGGATCGTTAAGTGCCGATTGTATATGTTTAATATATATTTTTTGATTTATAAACATATTTTTTACACACCTAAAATAATCAATCAATTAATGTCACGTTTAAAATATTATTTTTTATGAGATTCGAATTAACATCATCTAATTTGTCGATAACAGAATGTCGTAACCGTTCTGCGAATTTGAGACGATATCTATAATTACAAATTTAGCGCACGCGTTCTACACCAGCAATGCGAATGAAAAAAACAATGTTGTCTTTGATCTTCTACTGGATCATTCATCATATAATCGTTTTCGCAACAGCTAGAATGTGACAACGTATTACTGAAAGAATGTGCTATGTCTCACACCTTATATCATATTGCAGAGCTTCGCAGATTGTTTGAACTAAATACGCAAGATTGTGTATTTATTATCGAAGTATCGAAAGAAAGTGAGAGAAGGTCACCTTGACCTACCTTTTTGCGGTGTTTTGAGGTTCACCTTGTTGATATCGGAGTAAAGGAAGCCGCAGACATGCAATCGCTAAGATAATTCATTCTGTTTTATTGCGCACATTGATTGGTAATTTTTTGTTACGTACATTAAAAACGAATTCGTATCTCAATGTCGTCGTCACTAACATATTTTGCGGCATCGAAATCAATTTTCTATCTTCCAAAATCGATATTTGGTGTCGTATGCGTGATTTATGCACAGTTACGCAATACTAAATTGTTTTTGTTGAAGAATTCAAATCTACTTTCAATGCACATGTCACCCGTTGTAAAAGTAGTTTCGTGACTCGGCATCTTCGAAATTGGGTCATAGGAGTTTGAGCTTGTTTGAAAATATTTTCGATCTTATTATTTCGAACTTGAAATGTGAAAAAAATCGAATATTCAAAGTAGTAAATACGCGCGTCTTAAAATCTTATTTGTTTCTATAGAAACCGAGAGTGATTTAAAGGAGTGCTTCAAGGTTTAAGCGCATCATTTCACTAATGTTTTAAGCCGGAAAATAAATGTGTGCTTATTGAATAAAAGACATTTTAAATTAAGGAAGCAAAGAACTTATTGTCCTTTTATTTTTTTACTGATTATTATCAGAATGAAACACAATGTACCATCCAAATGACCTTAAACATAACTCACATTATTCATATTAATATAATATTATTCTTTTATTTTGCAGAAAAATTATCCCATGGGTATTTTGGTGCTTAGCACTAATCAATGCACAATATGTTCCCATATCAAGTATAGGTGATGATAATGACTGTGCGTTGTATCTCAGTGGACCGGGACGCTCCAGTGCTTTTGACTACAACCTTAACCTTTTGAGAGGGTCATTGTAAGTTATTTATTTTTATTATTTTTTTTTGTAACAGTCACAATAATATGTCATATCTTGAAAAACATGTGCCATAAAGTTGTTACAATATCCTCGTTTCACATATTCATACATTTTCACTTGGGAAAAACAATCCGTGTGATTAACACCATAATTGGCTTATTATGGTCTGAACTGTGCGAATTCTAAATAGCCACAATTTATGAACGTAACTTAAAAGATTTATCCACAGACAATAAAGTGCGTGTTGAACGTTGTATTTTACGACCTGAGCCATACGAGAAACATTTTTGTCCATTAGAAAGCTGAAGAGCATCGAAGGTTTTACATAACGTCGTCACATAGCCAACACTCAAATGTTGATGGTTGCCGCCTCATTACATTCTATGTCTCGTGCATGAAATCCACTACATGAGGTCATTTGTTTTAAATTCCTGTCGAGACTTTGACCACTCTTACGTGTGAGACATTGTTTTCACCATGTGGCTTTGATTTTCGATTAAGTGCGAAAACGAACAACCAGTAATGCATAGCAGGGCTATAAATATTGTTGATCATTGTTTTTCTATAAATGTTGCGTATCAGCGAAGTTGAATTTATTTATGGTATTGTAAATAAAAAAAATATGTATGAAGAATCGTGTGGGTTTTACGCTTATCCGTTCGTTGATGTTTTTTATACATAAATGCAATTTGTTTTTCGCATATAACCGCTCGTTGATGTCTCTGCGTACTAGATTTTACATAATTTTTATTTCGAAATAATTTCATTTAGAAAAGAAAAATGGAAAATGAATGACTAATTATTTTCGAAACAATTGGAAACTTTCTTGTGAAAATCATTTATTTATTTGCAAATAAAGTGAAATTTGTTTTTCATTAAGTTGACTGATATAAGCTTCTCCATGTAACAGATGATTGATGCATTTTCTCAGTACGGCCTTGCAAACTGAGACGAACGTGTTAAATACATCGTACTTAATCAAAATTCTTTTCTCCGTACTTCCGACATAACTTTGTTAATGACATTATTTAGATTCAAGCAAATAAATTACTGCGCGAAAAATAAAAAGACTTGATAAAAAAACGCGTATCAATTATTTCCCATCAATGAAAGCAGCAGTGCTATATATGCACATTATACAGTACAATTATTTATAATATCTGCAATCATTATCACCTAAGTGTATAAATGTATAACTGTATATTCATCGTGTGATTGAACTCGCTTAGCGACGGCCTTGAATCAATTTGTGCGTTTGTATGAACTGGAAATCCGCTACGTTTATGCCGTAACAGCTTCAACCTCTAATAATTGTTATTAACTCGACTCTCAGATTTTTTTTGTAAGCCCATAACAGAGATGCTAAAGTTGCCCTGAACATATGCATAATAATTTATTATTGAATATTACATATTCGAAGCATGTCATTTTCGTAATGTGCCCAATTTCCAAAAAACATTAAAATATTCATAGAGGAAAATCGTACATGGGATTCGCTTTTGACGAAAATCTCTGAGTAATTGTTAACGATTTAACGCCTCTGCTCACGTTCGCCATGTTCTCACAGACACAAATTATAAAATAATAGTTTCTTCCGCGATGGCGTTAAACAATGAATTTTCCTTGTCGTCGCGGCAAAAACTATCTGCTATGGTAATTTAATAACGGAAATAAGAGTGAAAGTGTTATTTTTTCCTTTGAATTAATCCGCACATAAATATTTGAATAAGAAGTTCAATCCTAACGCAGTGGTCTGCCTAGAATAAATTAAGCAATTTGGTCTTGCGTGTATTTTCACATGCAATCGATTCAAATGAAGCAATCTCAAAACACACGCGTACTTATTTATACACATGGTATTTTTACCTTGGTGACAATTGAGGTTGGTATTATTATTGAACGTTATTGAGAAATATTCAATGTCCGAAACGCATTTATTCATAAATTACGAAAACCGGCCGCATTTGCGGTTTTAAGCCTGGCCAAATACGAATTGACAGCATCCAGATCAGTCAGCGGGCATTTAATACAGCAATAATGATCGTTTTCAATACAAGTTTCGTTTTTACGAGATTTCACCTCTTTGAACTACACGAAATATGGTGCAACTGGCGTAGGATTTACGCGACAGCATTATATGAGAACATGTGGTAAAGCTGCACGACGGCCATAATAAGCCATAAAATGTGGTCGAATTTGTTTGAAATATTGTTATTAATTTCATAAATTGAATAATAACTAAATTTCTTTTACTTTCAGCCCTTACGATGGTCAACATACTTGTATTACTTACGACGCCGTTAATGCAGCCTACATCGACGCTAGGAAACGCATTAGTAAGTAATTCTTATTGAAAGTGAAATTTCAAATGGAAATAAAACCGTTTTAAAAACTTTGTAATGTACGCGTTGTGTGTGTTAGGTTGATATAATTCTTAGCACGGATTTGTTGAATTCCGGGTCCATTTTTCAATAGTAGTCACAATCGTGACTGAACTACAAAAGCACACGATGCATATACCGCTTGATCTAGATCGAAATTACTTATTTTTTTATAATTTAATTTAATTTAACAAAGAGATATTAAATCATTTAGAATTTTCTCATTACAATATTTGATAAAAATAAAATTCATAAACAATTAAATTATTAAGATACATTGTACATAATTTACACAACTATCTAATATTGCAAAATTTGAAACGAGAAACAGCCACTGCACGTTAAATTAGCTATTATTAATTATGAATTGCTAAGTGGGCGTCGAACACTTTTAAACATCTTGTTGAATTCTCGTATCGTAGTCGATTAATTATTTTTTTCACTATATATTTTTTTCATTGTTATAGACGTCGCCACACCTAAAGGTGATTGGAAAACAGAAGACATTGCCAGTGTTGGAGAACTCGTGTTGGACATTTCCATCAGCTTGGCAAGAACGTAAGTAGTTTTTATTCACTAATTAATTTATTTTTTCAACAAATTATTTAATCGATCCCATAAGCATGATAAATATTCATTTATATATCAATACGTAATTATATAATCAAAGCGATTTATAGAACGACTATTTCGAGCTCAGATATGCAAAACCTAGTTATTCCGCTTACCTTTCGCGTTATTCATTTCATACCCTAAATGCCTAACTATGGACAATTTCATGAATGGACCAAAACATACATTGCAGGTTTAAAGTGTTATAGCATCGATTGCGGCCTTGGTACACATCTCGAGCACTTTGGGTCTCATTCACTTTCTAACAGTTGGCAATTGGTTCGATTTCGAGTCCGTTTCACGATATTTTATGAGCGTACTTCGATCGCGACCGTTTCGTGTGTGTGCTTCTTCTGAGCTTAATTGGAACCACGATTTATGCGTCCAAGCTTTATCGAGAACGTGATCTATTAAACATCAAACTGGTGCAACGTAATCGTTTGTGAATAAAAAAAGTCGTGAAAAACGCTGCCTGAAAGCTCCGCGTTGCACAAGAAAAATATTTATGGTAGACTCATATTAGATTTATTACAGATCGTATCTGTGCATTTTTGATGTTTGTATATGTCATTATGAGTGACTGTTGAAAAATAATAATCTTCGTCGGACATGCGTAAAAAGCCGACCTTTACAGTTAACAAAAGCAAAAATTAATAATCGCCGTCAGATAATAGAATAAATAAAAATCTCCCATTCGCTTTAAGCAATGGAACTAGTTTATGAATAGTACTCGTACATTTTTCCGATCTGAAAATTTCTTTTGCTTATAAGCCAATTATTTTTGACACATTTTTCGAAATCAAGATCGCCCATTGTACCATTGTCGCTCCGAGTTATTTTCACGCGTTCGCAATTACGCGCAGATGGAACATAGCGAAAATCGCATTCGAAATATGTCCCATTCATACGTCTGTTTTTTTTTATATATACTGACAATGATCATTATGTTTTCAGACTTTCAGCGCATTTATGTGACGTTTTTTTCCTCGGCAATGACACGGGCTGGTTTTTTTTTGTCGTATTAAACTTTCGTTAGCGAACTTGTTACACCGTGGCGAAGGTCGTTTCAATTTCGTAGCGATCGGATTCGATACGAATCTGCGTGTTATGTGTGACTAATTGCGATCAGAAGATGTTGAAATTTATCCAGATTATATACGATATGATCATTTTTAACACGAATTAGACCACTTTATTTACACCAAACAAGGTCATTATAAGTGTTACCCAATTGAATAATTAAATAGCGTTTCTAACCACGTAAAAAGCAAATTGATTTTTAATGTTGTTTTTTTCATATCAACGCAGGAGGTTTTGAAAATTTCCACAACTCACGTTGATTGATTTGTAGATAGTTAAAATAAACATCGAAATATTTTTTATATAAACATTTGATTCTATCAATGGAACTTTCAATGACGCCTTTAATGTTTCGGAATAAAAAAAATCATGATACAATATTCAAAACGATACAAAGTCTCGAGACATTTTCTAGCCATTGCAGCATCTTCAAGTGCATCCGATGATGCAACCGATCCAAATAACACGCACGAACTCCGTCTACGACCGATTTCATAATTGTATCGATCACGTATACTAAGTTAAGCATCGTTAGCAATCTTCCTTCCATTCGGAATCATCATGATCATCTCGGTCACATGCGAGACGTTTTCCTTCTTTTTCTTCGCCTTGT
Organism: Hydropsyche betteni; assembly: GCA_028571205.2. Classification (NCBI taxonomy): domain Eukaryota; kingdom Metazoa; phylum Arthropoda; class Insecta; order Trichoptera; family Hydropsychidae; genus Hydropsyche; species Hydropsyche betteni. The sequence continues at coordinate 510,764 of JAOXNN020000017.1, forward strand.
TTACTCGCATGCGTGATCGTCATATACGTGTGCGCTTTTCAATCGGGACTATTCATGTCAAGGCTCTCGATCAGGCCCGGATGATGCAACGTGATGATGAACGAGCCTAGCCTCCAAATGGAGATCGCTCGTCTCCGGAGACGATGGACGGAATACCGTTTATCCGACAATTAGCCGGGAGCAGTTTTGGCCGCTCGTTTTTGTTTGTGGGCGTTCTCGACGCCGAAATAGAGCCGTCAGAAAATCAATGTAGACTGTTGTTGAAATTGATTGTTGTTTAGAATTGAATATAAGGTTCTGTAGTTGAACGTTTGGTTTGGTTGAAAAGTTTGAATCAATTGAAAACGGTTGAAATTGTATGAAAGAGTGAGCTGTGTTTTTTTCGTGTAAATGTTAATTAATTTGTTGAAATAATATTCACGATAATTCTAGGTTTTAATTACATCTAAATCATATTAATATAAACATAACTTAATTTAAACTAATATAAAAGTATCCTTTCATAAATAAAAATATTAACAAATCATTTTCATTCAATATTTTTTTTATATTTTCAAACTTTAGAATGAAATATATCATCGATTCATTAAAATGAAACAAAACAAAAAAAAGGATTCAAATATCAAATTTTGACGCATACACAAATTCATTCTATACAAAAGAAATATTTTATTTTCAAAGACATTAAATTTTATAGCATTATGTCGAAACAGTTTTATATCCATACAACACATTCACTATAAAATTTGCATATAATATGAATTATCAAAATATAAAACATGTTCAAGCTCTTTTTCAATAATCATACGATTCGGAAAATTCGCTCTCGCATTAAAATATTTAACGACTCCTTCTCGAACACACCAATTTCAAAATCGCAATAAATCTCAACATACAATTAGAGTCAAACACGTATATTATAGTCAACACCCATCGGTCAATTCAGCCGTTTTACGCAAGTGCTTAATATTTAGATCAAGGTGCGATGATCGAAGATGATATGTGGCCCATGCATATAATAAAAATAAAAAAGGTGTAGTTACGCTCGGACATACGAAATATTTGCCCAATAAGTCTAGTTGGCAAATGCGCGATTAAGTAATTTCACATTCAAACATAGAGATTAGCCTCCATCCGAGTATCCATCAATTAAGCCTAACAACCACCTAAAAGAAGAGTGAGGTAACAATCGGTACGGGTGTGAGAAAAATTTTAATAAGCACCGTGAACCTGTCCATTATCCTATTATTCAGATTTCAAATTGTTGTGACACGAAATCGTCTATTACAAGTTCGATTCCACGTGTATTTCCAATACGATGTGAATTCACATCATTCAATACACATAACAAAAACTGACATTATACTTAATCGATTATGACCTATCATTTGTGAGTGAATGTGAATTCATATAAAAAATGCTTCGCGTGTTTGATTTAAATATTGTTGATTCTGTCGATAGCACATTACAGTTTAAATATAAGTCAGTCTATATTTTTCTTTTATATATTCAAAAATGCGGGTTATGCGATGAAAAAATTACACACCGATAAAAAGCATAATAATTATAATGAACCTTGTATGTACGAACCGAGCATACAGGTGTATCAATAGCTAATACGTGCTCTGATACCAGCGTTAAGTATGCCAATATAATTAATTTTATCGAAAAAGTTCAAGGCTTTTAATCATTGATTACGCTTATTACATACTATTAACTCGGATCAGATTCGGTTTTTACAAATATGGCGTGAAATATCACTTCCACCGAACAGGTTGATATTCGACTGACTCACATCTAGAAATTAGTAACTGTTCGTTGAAAGATCGTTATTAATTTCAATAAGAACGAAATGAGTAACTCTTTGTATATATTATGAAAAAACGTGCATTATGGACATATGGCGGTCAAGGTGCATATTTGATTCGACAAAATGTGTATCGTGCGGGGTCTAGGTCGCGTTCGATAAATTAGATTAATTTTTTGTTGTGTTGCGACAAGTGATTGCTTTGGGGATATTTGTTATTTCGCTAGTTTGATAATTGGAAATTATTATTTTCAATTAGTTTTTTAATTTTTGGTCAAAGCGCGGAGGAACATTGAGATTTTTATTAGGCGCAATTAAAATATCACACTTTGTATTATGAGTATAATGAAATATTCAGGTCAATATAGTCAACATTCGTTCAGAACATTTCAATAGTTAAAATTTGATTTTACGACACCAATAAATGTTCATTATCTAAGAATAGATGCATAAATGTTAATATGATTTAATACATCCTTGGATACTTTCACATTCACTCAATCAATATCAAAACGATTTTTTTTCTTCAATATGATAAAATTATAGACTTTGAAGGAAAATTTAGAATATTTCATACGTATGAATTAATCGTATAACATTATTCATTATTTGTTCGGTCCACTGCATTTGTCGTAGAACAAGTATGATTTTTTAAATACTATTGCAGAACAAGTGGCCTTTTTAAAAAAATGCAGTCAAGTCAAATTTAAATAAAATAACAACTGTCGCAGATTACTTTTATTTTCAATGGAGTATTACCGCATCGAATAGAAACACATATTTTTATATATTGACATTTGTTCACGGAAGCTTTTTTTAGGTGTTGCGATATGCATTCGCGATCGTTGCACAAATAAAGAATATGTTCTAATTGACAATGAAATATATTTTTGCAAGATAATAGGGTTAAATAATTCGTGGGTTGTAAACCTCGTTTTTTCTATATCAATCACAGCCATATAGAAGACTTGGCTATATAAGGTAGGGTCTGCTCTGCAATATATAATTCGATACTTGTTTTATTGCGGTTCTCACCTGTGCAATTCTATCAGTTGCGAAATTCGAATACTACGCAAAATTATCCTTATAATTTTCTAAGAAGCCAAATGATGATAAGTCACACTTCAATACGTCATAAATTATATACGATCTTTAATATTGCGTCTATCGATTGATGGCTATGAGTTATTATGTTACTTTTGACACATGTATGTATAAATAAAATTTATTACATGGAGAAATATATCGAATTTAAAACACAAATTTGTTAGTCATCCTACACGTTATTTTTAGTATAAACTAGTAGTTACATCCTATATACATAACTCAAGTACAATTTCATTGTTCGATACGTGTAGGTAGACTTATTTCATTTGATTTAATTAATCCACATCCTTATATATTTACTCGATCGAATTTAAAATCTTTTTTATAAGTACAAGATCTCTAATGATGTTCCATAAAATTTCGGATCAAATAAAAAAAATCACTCCTAATAAAATTCGAGGCAATTTTGTAAGTGGCAGTTCGTACACCTCAATAGATTTGTATGGGAACCGATTTATTCGTAACACGATAACCGATAAATCGTTTCTTATGCAAATTTTCACACCACATTCATGTTGTTTTTGTTTTGATTCAAATTCTTTATCTTTATGTGATCTGAAAAATAAATACATATTACATTTTTTAATATTTATGAATCAATATTTTTTCATTCAAAACACTCGATTTATGAAATTATTACATGAAAGAGATATTTGTACTAACATTTGAAATTGTAACGATTTTTTAACTTTAAATTGAAAAATGCATCAAATTACAACTCTTATGCACTGATTCTCATATAATAAGAGCTTTACTGACATTTTCACATAATATTTCAAACTGTAGATACGAATCAAATTTTACTCAACATAACCATATTACATACAATGAACTCGTCGTTGTACGAAGATGAATGCCGGTGATTGCAATAATAAATATATATTAAAATGCATCTCATATATTATATGAATAATAAAATTTGTTTTTGAGTGTCGAAAATGCAATTAATTACTAATTTTATGCACATGCAAATATAAATCAGATCAATCTTTTTGATATGTTAATCATAACGTTATTCAAAATATTACACAATCTTAACACCATTTTAAGAGCAAATTTATAAAATATAACTTAATGACGATTAGATACTTCAGTTCGTTTTATATATTAAAAAAAACGCATAGTAGATTTTTTTGTTATTTTTCAACGAAATCGCACGGCTACCGGCCGCCATTATAAGAAGGTTCCATCATCATGCACAACGAACACCATTTCGGCCGGACAACAATGTCGGGGGCGAAAGTCGCAGACCGCAACCGAAGATTGCAATAATAAATAGACACTAGAGTGCATCTCACGTCTCCACTATATTCAAATCGCGGAAGAGAGGCAACGCATTGCGAAACAACAGCCTGGGAAGGAGGCTCGCACATTTCGTAGATATGCCCGCACACATTGGCCGGTGTCGATGATGGTCAACGGGCTCCTCGAGAACGTTCTCCGGTGAAAGTGGCACAGGTGAACGACGGGCTCGTCGCCGGTTTGTGGAACTATAATATGTGTTGCACTTCACGTGCGTGATTCGAATGGATTCGGTGTGACGTGCTCGAGCTCGGCGGCCATTCGTGGTGGTTTGCGCAAAGTGGCGTTTGCGAGTTTGGGTTTTTGTATGGGGGGTTGTTTGTTAATCGTGTGGAGGTCGATTTGGTGATGGGTTTGGGTTTCGATTATTATTTTTTTTTAATGGTTTAGAATGTTTGATTTTCATTAGAAACTTTCGATATATAAAATATTATTGTTGTTCAAAGTTATAAAATTTAAATTTTTTAGTCAGATTTCAAACGATTATACAGTATTTTTACTACTAATCGTTTAATTAATAAGTTGAATAGCTTATTTTCAATGTAAATGAATGCAAAAAGATGCATATCTAATACGATAATGTTCGAAATATGGTTTCCGATCGCTTATTAATATGGGCATATTAATTGTAGAAATTAAATCATTATTTTGTTTCTTTATAAAAGTCAAATAAAATTTGATTACTTCAACATTTGCAAAACAAACACGAAATATTTAAATATTTCGAAATCAATTTATTTATTACCTATTAAAAAATTATGGTTCATTAGCAAAACCGAATCTGCATATCACAGACAAACCGAAATATTTATGATTTTTTTAATTACTGTAATCAAATCAAACTTAATTTAATCAAAGGATTGTATATCTACTACGGTATTTTTATGACTTGCATATTTCTAAATCACTACTCGTATAATGATTCAATCACCTATGTTTATTTGTTACTAGTATATAGGCCCGATGTTAATTACATCGGGTATTGATTTGTTAAGAAACGGAAAACGATAAAATATGAAAACCCGATTTGAATATTTAATATTTAATTA
>JAOXNN020000017.1:516203-539259 GCA_028571205.2 Hydropsyche betteni
ATAATAATAATAATAATAATAATAATAATAATAATAATAATAATAATAATAATAATAATAATAATAATAATAATACTCAAAGGGTGCTCCATCTAGTTGTAAATTTTCGGTGCAAAGATGTAATTAATATATTAGCATTCTTTTAGATGAAAGGAAACTGTTTAGTATTATCGTCGTTATAATCGTCATCACCATTCAGCAATACATACATACAATACATAATAAACTTGTAGAAAGTGAACGTTTTTCGTATCAGGTGTCCCAAAGGTGAAACGGGTACGAAAACAGAAGTCGACCTTGTTGAATTTTAATGGAAAAGTGAAAAATTAACTTTTAAGGCTTCAAAAGAGCACGCATTTTTGTACGTATATACAACCTGACAAAAATTTCTTGTTCCGCCTTGAAATACCCGTCGAACAATTTCAAAAAATACCCTTGTAAATGAACGCATATGAATGATGTAATATATTTATTATACCATGTGAAGTAGCATGCAAATATTGAGTATAATACGTAGGATTCGTGTCGATGTTTACACTTTGAAATAAATTCGAGAAACATTCTGCAATCCTCAAAATATTTTATTTATTTTATTTCAGTTACCAAACATCCTTCTTCCATTCCACAGTACTTTCTTTTGAACTTTACAAATATCAGATCAAGCAAATTAATTTCGAATCTCCGCCAACTTTTCTCTCACGATCAATTTCACCGATCGAATAAAACTTTCTTTTTCGACAATAACAAATGACTATGCAATCACAAACCATCAAAAAAGAGTCAGTCCGAGTTTCTCCATCAAAAATACGTATCCTTGCACCGAATGCACCACCCGGAGCATAGTAAAGCACCCGAGGCCGAATGCATAATGCATAATCGGTCGGCGGTCGTACTCGCTTGGCTATTTTGCGCCGTTATGGCACTTTCTATTGCGTATTACGTGTTTATTTGATTTTGTAAGACGTGTGCGGATTATAATGACGTGCTACACCTATACGGTATCGGATTTTACGGGTTGGATCCAGGTCTGTGGGTACGGGCCGCGGCCGAGTGCTCCACTTTCGATTTCAACGCTCGTTATTCGATGTCGAGTGTCTGGTGGTGATTTTGTGCCGATGATGGGTGTTGTGAAATGGCTGATATGTGTGTTATCCTGTTGCTGTTATTGCGGTGTTTTATTGTGAGGCGGATTTCGGTTGGTGTCGGAGTTGTATTGTGCGGAGTTTTAGTGCGACGATGGTGATTTTTTTTTGTATCAACGATTAGAAAGGCTATTACCGGTAATAACTCTAAAAACATTTCGGCAATTTACCGGTATTCTTTAAATATTTTTTAGTAAATTAATTATTTTGTGTTTCGAATATTTTTGAAAAATTTCGTTTTTTTTTCGGAAAAGATTCTTGAAAAAATTACGGGTTATGTAGGTGAACGATTTTTTTTAATTTGTTTTCCGTTTTCTTTTTTTTTTCGGTTTTTATTCAAAATTTAATTTACTAGTTAATGAAAATCACGATAAATATGGCCTTCCAATCAATATTTTTTATTTTTTTGAAATTCATAAATATCCTTGTTTTTTGTGGATTTATCATAAAGTTCAATTTGATAGAATCGGTTGTGAATGTTACAACAAGCTTATTTATGGAGAAATAAAGCTTAAAGCTTAAAGCTACGACAAAGCTTATTTATTTCATAATTTTTTTTATCAAAAGAAACTATCGCTATTTTAAGAAATAATCATTGATATCGCAACGGAAAAAAAAAACAATTTCCTAAAACGTTTTAATGAATAAATAAAAAAATTCAAACCAATTAATCAAATCAAATATACAAATTAGTTCAATATTAACATCTCGATTTTTCATGTCATTAAAATTAATTAGGCACCGACTCGAACATGACATTTAACACAAACTTTGACCGATTTCGTCGCGTCCTCAACAACACCGGACATTGCGGCACCTTATTGGCGCAGGATGCGATTTGTTTTCGCGTTGCGAATTCAACCTGGATAAATTCCCACACACGTAAACACGCATTCATTCACTTCAAAACCACCTCGACTTGATTTATTATATCCAGAGGCTAGCAGATAATTATCGACGAACAGATGAGGCCCCCGGGCACCGTTTAGAATCCATAAACGCCAATTTCGCGTCTCGAACTTTGCGCCTACGAGCAAACATGCCGAGTGATAATGTTACCTCACACCCATCGTTCATTCATTTTTTTTAAATGTATATATTATATGTATTTTTTGCAACAGGAGCCTGGGGGGTATCGAATGTGCGATGTCAAACGGTGCCGTTTGTTTATTCGCTTTGACGTTTGTGCGAGTTTTTTTAGCAGCACGCGACTTTGGTGTTGTTCGACACGCGATTTGTTGCTTAAAAGCTGTTAAAAATTTTGCAATTATCGCTTGTGATGTGTGAATGATATCTTAGGGTGTGTAATGGTCCGGAATGATCGTTGTTATGTAAAAGTAAAGAATTGGTTTTTAAGAGTGCTTAACCGTGACGACGTAATGCGCTAATGTCTCTATGAAAATAATTGCTTAATAAACGAAACGATTTCGCTTAACTTACATAAATAATTTAAGTATCCAATTATACATTATTATTATTATTGTTATTATAAAAAATCGCACATATAGATAAAATTAATATAAATCTAATAAATATCATTTATTAATATTTTCAATCATAAATTCTATTAACGGTTAACATCTATGAATAATTAGAGTCCAGTGTAAATAAATTGCGTGCATATTACGTTCAATGGATGTAATTTATTCGCAATACATCGTATGTCTAGAAAAAAATTAATAACACATTCGCACGAGCAAATATTATATTTGACGACTATTATTGCACGAGAAAAATTAGCACTTTATTGAATAATTAAAATCAATCTCGCCGAAAAAAAAAATCAGCAACGAAATTAAAAGTCGATGAACGAAAAAAACTTGGCAACAAATTGCATAAACCATATTGCAGATTCGCGTGTCTGAAAATAATTAATGATAACGGCTCACACGCCGTACAAATGTGTGCAAATTTGCGAAACGCGCAATTAGACGCCGAACGGTGCGAAACGATCCGAAATTCGATAACGCATTTCTTTTCGATTTTTTTTACATTTTTCAAATTTTTCAGATACGGATTAACGTACGAGGACATCGAAAAAGGTCTTCCTTTGATTGACACGTCGAAAACACTTATTCGCGAAGTGTGCCCTCCTTTCTTGTCTCACGTGGAATGCAGAGCTGGAAAGTACAGAAGATTCGATGGCCTTTGCACGAATTTGCAAAACCCGACATGGGGAGCATCCATGACACCATTCCAACGGTATTTATATCGTATATTTAATTAATATATGTTGTAAAACTTTAAAAATATTTAAAGAATTTAACCACTTATAATATAATCATGATTATTTTTCAGGTTGTTGGCTCCATTATACTCAGATGGTATCAACGCTCCAAGAATGTCAGTGACAGGACGTGACTTACCACTTTCTAGGATCGTCTCCCGCACTATGCATCCTGATGAAGGTTTCCATGATCACGCCGGAACAGTCATGGTGATCGCATGGGGACAGTTCATGGACCACGATTACACGCTCACTGGAACTCCACTCGGTAATTATCAACTCATCACCTTCGAAAAGATCTTATCTCCACCTGAGAAGATGGTTTAATAATAATTGTGGTTGATTTATAGATCCTTTCAATCGTAACGATCCCGAAGAGTGCTGCAATAGGCCACCGAATCAGAAGCATCCATATTGTAACGAGTTGAGGATTCCTGATGATGATTACTTCTATCGTCTTTTCAATATCAAGTGTATTGATTTCGTGAGAGGTTTCCCTTCGCCTAGAGTGGGCTGCAGACTTGGTATTTTTTTTTTTTTTTTTTTTATTTCAATGGAAATTGTGCATATAAAAGTATAAATGGTTTTATGTCACTTTGTTGATGGGTTATCTCGTAATTTTATGAGAAAACGTGAAGATCGTTTCGTCGTGTTGAAACATTTTGATAAAAGATCTATAGCGATTTGTTTTCATTGTTATGCACATATAATTATTACATAAAAAATTATATAAACAAATATAATATCATAGAATTTTTTGTTCGTATTGTGATTAATTTATTCAATATATTCCGAATTTTCTGAAAAAAAATTACAACATATCCAATATGTACAGAATCGTGTGATAAAAAATCCTAACAAATTACTCAATGCAACTATGAAAGCAAGTGTGATTACGAACATGCACAATATTTAATAATACGATCGAATGATTGATGAATTCGAGCGAAGAGAAATATAAGGGTAACACCTTCTTGCGAAACATCCTGCATATAAACATTCACATTCGTCTATCCTAAATGTCTCAATTTTATCAACGAAAAAAACTATATTACAAAATTTCATCGAGCACACATCGAAGGTGTTGGATCGATCAAATTGTTACATTATTAACACGACATCATAAATCAAAAGCGATAATACAATCCGAACCGATCTCATGTATCTATAAATTTTGCATTTGCATCCTGACTTTTCTCTTTCACTCTTCAGATAGAGATATTATCACCTGTTTTAAACGAGATCGCAATCGCAGAAGACATCAACGGATCGTGACCGGACGATGGTTTCTCAACGGACCATATAGATCGATACGATTTTGAAAGATTTGAAAAAAGAGCAATCGAAAATCTGATTCGACTAGGAGTCGTACCCCACGCTCTGTTGATCCGATTTTTGGGCGTTTCGAAACAAATTTGCGTATCGTCGTGTGGGAAAATTAAATCGGTTTCGTCATAGAATCTCTTTGCCATTGTATTATTACGTGAGAAGACCCACGCACGTTACACATATCGCAATTATTATCTAGTTAGCCTCTAATTCAGAGATTCTCAAAGCGAATCGATCAAGCTTTGAGAGCTTCATTTTGACAATGGACGTTTAATGCATTTAAATTGATTCTATTTTAGCCCGAAGATATAAGAGCTTCATTGTGATTTTTTAATCGAAATTGAATCATCGCTTCGAAATAAAATAATAAAATTGCGAAATATGTAATTTCGAAAGCTCAAGGATTCGCACAAACAAAGGAAGACAGACATTCGGACGTCAATCAACATTTTATATACGAAGTGGGTCTTTGATCCGTTTCTAGTGGGCGTACTTAAAAAAAAAATTAAATCTACAGAAAGAATAGCCGAAAAATGATAAAGTACTCCTATTCGCCTCCCCGAGCCGAATTTATAAATTGTGCACGTATAAATCGCGAATTTCGCGTGTCGAAACTGACAAGTGCTCACGGGCTAGACGCGGCAATAATGAGACGGCATTGAGACCGTTACAGCCCGCGAAATGTTTCGAATTTTATATTTTATTATTTGGCGGGTCCTGCCGTCGTTATTCATAACGGTTTCGTAACGATTCGGCCCGTTTGAATATTTGGCTGTGGTGAATTGAATCTTCGCGCGACGAGCGAGCGTGAAGGCTGTTGTGGTTAATGTTTTTCATGTTAAAATGTTTAATTGCTTGTGTTAACAATGATTGACGATTGCGCAATGATATTTTTCGTTGTTGATTTGAACGGTTGGTTTACGAGAAACGATTTGTTTAAGCAATTGCTTCAAAAATCTATCTAGGAAATGCTTTGCAATTAAAGATTTTTTTAAATAAATCAAAATTTATATGCGTCCATACGTTGAGATTCATAGAATTTTATGAATCGATACCGCATAGTTAACACGATTCAAAACGCGCCACTTTTAAATCAAATCAGTCATTTTCAACGAATACTAACCGCATATTTGCAACGATCATTATCGAAAGATAAATGCACAAATCGGCTCTTTGTTGAGCTATAAACTCGACAACAACGGCCAACGGGTGTTGGTAAAACGGTGGTGAAAGCGATCCGCGTTTTTCTCCGGATCACATTTTTTTGGGTTTCGTATTGCGCAAGCCCTTCACCCATCTCGTCGGTGCTCGACTTGGATAGATAGGCCATAATTAAAGTCTGGGAGATGGCAATAAAGCAGCAGTTGTGACATAATAATGACGACGTCACGTACTGGCGAACAAAGCGTCCGCAAATTCTCACCAGAAGTTTGCGCAATATGGCGGCTGTGTTCGCTCGGTTGACCGCAAGGATTCGTTCGTTTTTTCTTCGATTAATTGTGTTTATGTAAATATAATCGTAGCTGAGAATAATCTGTTATTAGTGCTCGTAAATTTTTAGTTGGTCGTTGTTTTCGAATTTTCTAAAAATAATAGGTTTACAAATAGTTGTAGTTGTGCTTGAAATGGTTTAAATTCTTGTATATGTTTAGCAATAGACTTTCGTTCAAAAAATTTTTTTGATTACAAATATTGATTTTCATATATGCAATCCAATATCGACAAATATTGATTTAGCTTTCATGTTAACAGATAATCAAAAAAATGTATTATGTATTTGCGAATGCTTGACGTATTTTAATTTATTCATCACATTTTTATTCAGTTTAAATAAACAAAAAAAAACCGTACTACATTCAATCGCTTACTTCGTCGAAATACGTAAATTGGCTCCAACAATCGTGCAATTTTCCCGAAAATTACACTCGACTCAACCATTGCACATCATACACATTGTCGTGTACCGAAAATGCAAATCAGCTCGAAAATTTGCAATTCAAATTCGCCGAGACGGGAATACAGCTTTAGCGGCTCATTGACACGGATCGAGATTCAAAAACGGATATAATCTAGACACGATCGAGATCTACGATGGACGTTGACGATCCCAGTGTTTGTTCTTGGTCTGTTTATCTGCAAAATTGTGATCTGCGTATTGCCATTTTGCCGTTTCGCGGCATAGCAAGGACGACTGGTTGTGCATTCCGTGCGCGAGTTGTAGGACTTCCTCTCGTTTTTCAATGGTTATTAAATAATGGGTGTTTTAATTATTTATGCATATTGGATGCTTAATGGTGCGTTTAGTCTCTGTGGGAATGAGATTAATTATTTCGTTCCCGGAAAAGTTGAATGAAAGAGTTGAATAATTAATTTAACGTATTATTTTTTTAGTGAAGATTTTGTTGCATGTGCCGGAATTCGATGCATTGTAATAAAATTTAATTGACATTATATATAGGTATTTAAATGTCAAGAACTTTGATGTGTAACGAATTATATTGGATATGATATCATGTTTTTTTAATGAAACAAAAGGATTAATATGATATATTGAACTAATATCTACTATGCGATTCAATTTAAATATATAAAAAGAAAAATTAATGTGGAAAAAAATTAATATTGACGAATACATTTGTTATTACAACATCCTATCAATACATTGCGCAAAGAGAAATTGATATGAAATGGATTTCGCATAACGATTAATTCAATCAAGATTTAAAACTGTATACATTGCATGAATTTTAATCTGATAATACTGAAATTCGATATTTATCTATGTGACACGATTACGAGCGCACAAATTACATCTTTCGGAGCGAATAAAAGCCCACTTTTTGCGGTCAACCACCGCGACTACCGTTACGTGAAAACCCTCAAAAAAAAATCACAAGGAAATTTCGGATAGATTAAATTCAAAATCAATACAGCATTACGCAACTATGATATTATTATAAGCGACCAGACAATCTGGTTGTCTTTTGCAACGATTGTTGATTTAACCCATATGCCGCCGCCGCCAAATAATTGGCACTTTCGTACGTATGCACACGCACCACCATCGGCTCGACCGTTATATAGACTAAGCTAGATAATCAATCGAGATGTAATTATTGTCTTACGTACGTCCCCGAGGCATTATTGGCCTATGCGTACTGAATGTTTTATGTACGCTTTGAGCGTTTTTCGAAAGATCGAAGCCGTCTACGCACGAAATTGTCATTCTTGAGAAACTCCCTCATTTATCGACGATTTTGATGAAATCACGTAGCAATTGCAATTAACGTTTGACATTAAGATATAGTAATTATTTTCGTGCCTTTCAATTGGTGTGTTATATTTTTTTAGAAAAGCGTGCGCTTTTTCTTATGTGGAAATTTTTTGAGATACGTTCAATTAAACATTTGTAATCCATCAATACGACATATGCTCATTTTTTTTTCAATTAAATGTACTAATTATATTATACATTAACACAAACATAATTAACATAAAATTCTAATCAAAACAATTTTAATTCAATTTTAGGCTCTAGAACTCAATTCAACACTTTGACTGGTGTCTTAGACGGAAATACTGTTTATGGCGTCTCCGAAAAATTCTCAAGGTACGTAGTTTTATGTAGACTTAACAAATTGACGCGATTGCCTTGTCGTACAATGATCTGAAACTATATTTCACCGGACATTCTAATTTTCTATGAATATTTATGTGGACTGAATGAAAAGAAGTGGTGAGTAAATAAGTGCACACGACACAAATAAGATTAATCGAATCTGCGGAATGTCGCAAGTGCTCTCTATATATTTACAAACGACACGGCCGAGTTTGTAATTTGAGCGAAAATATGTATTTGATCGATGTGTCGTTTGAATGCTTAATGAACGTTGACTAAATTGAATTTTATTGAACGGTTAGCCAATCGAAAACATATCAATTAATATTGAAACCATGTTAATGTCTTTGAAAATCGTATGCAAATTGAGAACATTGTTTTGAGAAGTGTTTTCGAAATGTCGCTATTAGTAATGTTTTTTATGATATAATACTTTAATGAAGATATTTTTCATTTCTTATTTTGACTCGCACAATCACATTTAATTTCGAATGATTTCATTTTCTCACGCTGATATGTGGCGTCTAATTAACGTCTCGCCCGCTAATGAAGTTGTCTATAGAAAGTTTTTAATACGCATTCGGAGCGAGAACCATATGAAAACTTGATTTTACTCTCGCAAAATAAATTTTAGGGTTTTCACTTTCACTGAGATGCATAAGCAAGGAAATGCACAAAGTCGATCAAGCGGGAAAGGAGAGAAAGAGCAATGTACAAAGGTATTCATGCATGTCTGCAATTATACACTCATAATGAAAAGTTAAATTGCATTCACCTCGAAAACGTATTGGGTTTCCATTCATACGTGACAATTACCTTTTTCGTATTGGGATTGGCACATCGATTTGCGCAAATCGTTCGAATTCACCAGCTGCCAATGACCGGAATAAACAACCAAAGTGCAACAGCCGAAACCTGTCTCAACAGCGACAATTACGTATCGATTAATAAAAAGAATAATAAATAAGAATAATAGATTCGTAATGGTTTCAAAAAAGTGTCGTAAAAGAACGAAGTGGGCCGCAGACTATGCAGAAAAAGATTTGTTTGGCAACATTACACGCACAAAAGATAAAGACCGGATTTCGATCTCGTAATCCGCTCACAGATACAAAATTCATTCAGTTGTCGCATTTAGGCTTTTGTGGTGTCGGTTCGATTGTCGATGGCAAATAAATCGGCAATGTTTGAATGGCCAATGGAGAATTCACGCGCCATTTTGCACGAACTCGTGACCGGTGTGAATACATCTTTCAGAATTATTTTCGACGGCGATATTTTATGCTAATCTTCATTATTCTCGGATAGAAAGCGCGATGTCTTATAGACAAATCGAGCGACTTTCGAACGCGGATCTTTCGAATCGATTAATCGGGCGTTAGTTAAGTTTACTTGTTGGTTGTCGAAATGTTGTTCGTTAGGATTGATCACTCGATTAATTTTGTGTGCGCAGAAAATTGAGATCCGGATATGGTGGTCTTCTTCGCATGAATCCTGTTTTCGAAGAATATGGCTTGAAAGATCTTCTTCCGCTCAAATTGGACATTCCAGATGAAGGATGTACTCGTCCTAACAGATCTATGTATTGCTTCGAAGCTGGTATGATTTATTTGTAAAAATAAAATATATTAAAAAATCGTAAATATTATATTATTTTATTTTATTTTATTTACAGGTGAAATTAGAGTAAATGAACAGCTCGTATTGACTTGCATGCACACGTTGATGGCTCGTGAGCATAACAGAGTTGCCAAAGGATTGGCTCACGTGAATCCTCATTGGGACGATGAAACCCTCTTCCAAGAAGCCAGAAGAATAGTCATTGCTGAAATTCAACACATCACCTATAATGAATTCTTGCCAATCCTTCTCGGTAAAGAAGTTATGGAAAAATTCGGATTGTTGCTGCAGAAAGATGTAATTATTCAATTTGCATTATTTGATTTTATCAATTTGTAATTATATGAAAAAAAATTATGAAATGAAATTGTATAGCTGAATTTAATTGGTTTCAGACAGAACAATCTCACATATTATTATTATTACTGCGGTTTAGTTATGCAATCTTTTTCATATAACACAACCCGGAGAGACAATATTGCTTTATTGCCGTTCATTAAATATGCTAAACGACTTGCCTCTGGCACACTCATCCACCGTTAATAAAAAAAAATCGCATATCTCCCATCTTAATTACAATTGATTTATTATCTTTTTATAGCGGTACTGCTTTCTTGTAATTACTTCATCGCTACCGCTTAGAGTAATCTTAAACGCCAATCTATTTGTTAATCAAATGCGTAACGTCATAATAAATAACAAATATTTCGGTTACGAAAATAACATAATATATTGCGAATTGATTGATAAAAATATATATAATTAAACGAGCCATTACTCTCAACATTTTATATATGGTATAATTTATTTACAGGGATATTGGGATGGACACGACGAAACTATTAATCCTAATGTGATTGATGCATTCGCTGCTGCCGCTTTCAGATTTGGACATTCACTTCTTCCTACCGCTATCGAAAGATGGTCTAAAGCTCACAAATTCATCGGTAATATTCAAATAGAATGCTTTAGATACGATTTCAAAACGTAAAATCATTTGAATTGTAAATTTTACAGCTTCCAAACGTCTCTCCGATCTGATCCGTCGTCCATACGATTTGTACCGTGCCGGTGTCTTCGACGAATATCTAATGGGTCTGATGAACCAAGTTGCTCAAGCTATGGACGATTCTATAACCCAAGAAGTAACCAACCATCTCTTCAAGAAACCCGGTGCCAGGTTTGGTATGGATCTCGTTTCCTTCAACATGCAAAGAGGTAGAGAATTCGGTCTTCCTGGATACATGGAGTTCAGAAAGTTCTGCGGTCTTCCCGGAGCTGGATCTTTCCAAGAACTGTTCGGATCTATGCCTAACGAAACCATCCAAAAATACGAATCAATTTTCGAACATCCTAGCGACGTCGATCTCTGGTCAGGAGGTGTCTCCGAACGTCCACTTCCCGGATCTATGCTCGGGCCAACTTTCGCTTGCATCATAGCCACCCAGTTCTCATACTCAAGAAGAGGAGACAGATTCTGGTAACACATTCTAAACCAATTTCGCTCGTCAAAATCGACATATTCTAATGATTGATGATCTCGACAGGTACGAGTTGCCCAACCAGCCGTCTTCGTTCACCCCAGAGCAACTCGCCGAGTTGAAGAAAGCCAGACTTTCGCGCATCATTTGCGACAACACTGACATCATCGACACCGTACAAGTGTACCCGATGGTGTTGCCCGACCATGAGATGTAATTTTGTTCAGTGTGAAGAATATTGATTGTTTTTTTGAATGTGGATTGACGTGTTTGTTGGATGTTTTCAGTAATCCTCGAGTGCCATGTCGCAGTGGAGTGATTCCATCGATGGACTTCAGCAAGTGGGCTGATTACAACGGTCACCGTTCGGTGCCGACAAATCCTTACGTGAGTAATTTTGGATTCCACCATTTCCGTGGAAAGAAATGATCGAGTTTTGAAAGTCTACGATTTTAATTTATAGATTATTTTATTTATTGAAAAAAATTATATCATTTTGTAAGCGTGGATTTGGACACGTGTACTTGCGAATTCAAAATCTATTCTAATATCGTTTCTTCTCTACATTTCTTTCTTATTTATTTTCTAACTTTTTCTGGAATGTTTATATTGCATGATATCTTGTGTGTATATAAGCATGCACTTGTTTGTGGCCGCATGATTTCCTTAATACTTTTCGTGCTGAAAACATTACAAAAGTTATTTTTTGATTTATCACAACGAGAATATTGTACCCATATATGGGCACGAAAGGGTTTTAAGCCTTCACCTTCTCTACAGTTTATTTATTCTTTCTTTCCAGCAAGTCGTTGAGGACGAATCTGATACTGTAGTTGAATTCAAGTAGACAAGCTGCAACCACTTCAACTAACATTCACTTTTCTTCACTTCTTATAACTAGATATGCACGTTACTTCCACTCTGTATTCACTGGCACTCACATGTCAAATTTATTTATTATTTTTCTTGTAATTTATATTTATATACGCGTTCAGTATTTTCTTCACTGTTTTTCTGTCACACTTTTTGCTCGTTTAACATTTCACAATTTACTAATTTTCATAATGTTTCGTCATTTGAAAACAAAATACTCATTTGTATTATTGTATTATTGTAAAACGAAGTAAGAAAATGAGGTGTCTCCATTACGCGTGTGCATTTCTGACATAATAACACTCGTTATTATTTAAACCACAAATATTAATATTTAAGTATTTAAATTTAAAAAATTAAGTTGACGTCAATTTTTGTATTTTTTTTTAAATTATTACATTATTCTTATTAAAGTATTTGCAATGAATTACTGATGTGTCATATCTTATATTAATCGTGTTGAAAAATACATTTTTTTATATTTTTTCATAATCTTCATTAATAAATTATTTATTATATAAATAGTTTAATCGTCTAGTTCATTGATATCATAAACATATATTTTTCATGCATTTTGACGTGTTCAGAAATGTGCACTGTTACCACATCTCATCCTACATTATATTACCATTAATTTAGTATTGAAAAACAAACTGCCATTTATGTATGTAGATTAAGATATAAAACGCACAAGTATTAAAATATTATAGAGGTATCCAAAATATGAATTCTCGACTATTCAATGAAATTCAAAGTTTTCATGCTTGGATCAATTCTTTTTAAGAAGAATCTCAACGTTTTGTTTATCTCTATGATTTTTTTTATAGAATGTGTACAGCAATTTTGATATCTGCATTGTAGAATATTTTACAAAAATGTAAATAATTATATGAATATATATTTTTATATGAATACGTTGTTTTACTCACTAGGTAAGTTTTCAAATTACTTTCAAGTACACACTAGTTTTTTGTACAATCACAATAGCATTAATTTTAGAAATACGTAGTTTGAACCGCAGTGCAAATCAATCAAAAGTAATTCACTAGTCGAGGTTGAACTTTGTTTTAGTCTGGCACAAAAAAAAACGTGCTCCAAAACATTTAGGATGCTTATTTTATAGGAACGCATAACCAAGGCCGACTTCAACACGGCTCAAAAAATCCAAAACACCACAACGACAACGACAACACCCAAATCGACGATGACGACGACCCAGCCCGAGAAGACAATGGGACATTACAAGAACTCTCTGCGCCGTCGGAAACGTAGTGCAGACGATAATTTCGTAAATAACGTGAACAGTTCCACGGTGCCTTCCAACGACTCGCAAACGGCCGCAATCATTGTGACGCAAGTGACGGGAAGCCATCCGAATGACGATGAAGCAATCGTGGTCACAGAACCACCTCAGCCGGTGGACCAGAGCGAGGAAACGTCTCCGCAGACGTTCGCACCCAAACTAGTCGAACAAAACTACTACGATTATGACGACGACGAGCAGGTAAGTCGCCGGCAACGGGAAAGCAAAGAGGACGAGCCCGCCGTTTATAACAGTGAAAAGTTTATTGCAGATGATGATGAAAGTAAGGAGGAAGAGGGCGAGTCCTCTGATGGCAATAATGCCGGGCTTGTGGGACACGCAGAGCAGGAAAGTGTTGATAACGAAGAACTCGTTGGAGAGCAAGAGCTGGGACAGCCAGACGTTGTCGACGAAAACGACGCCGACGATAAGGCCGAGCTCGTTGCAGACCCCGACGAGGGTAGAGTTGAGGAACGAGCTGGAGCTGGTGCAGCCGACTCTAATGGAAACGGTGATGAGCGTGATGAGGCAGTTTCTGGGAGGAGTCGTGAAAACGATAGTGAAAGCCTGGACTGGATAAATAATTATAACGAGCATTTAACAGATAGTAAGGAGCTTAACGGTGACAATGGGTCTCGCACTAGTGGCAATCTAAAAGAGCAATTTGAGCATATACCATTAGATTATAAGCACGACGATGTTCAGGAGAAGCAAAAGAAAGAGGACGAAGAGTTGGAAAAATATAAGTTCCAATTCAACATAGATTTAGGGGACACAACTGTAGAGTTAGACAATATCACGTTGCCCGAGAGCGTGTTCGGGCTTTATAAAAGTGAATTTACCGATAAACATAGAAAGGATAATGAAGAAAATGCAAAATTATTGAATGAAGAAGATTCAGATGACGATGACGAAGCCGATGTAGAAGAAGAAGAAGATGTAGAAAAAAGCAAGTCATCCGAAAAAAATAAACAAGAAGAAGATGACGTTAGCATTTCACCATTCCGTTTTCTAGGTGACGATGAAGACTTTGTTCCGCCATATGCAGATTTCGATGCCAGACCAAAAGAAATTAAAGATTATAGTAAAGAAGATGATCCGGAATATCTTCACGATTATATTGGAGATGAAAATTTGAGAGGAGCAGTGGCTGCTTTGTTAGAAAAAAGCAAAAAAACTGAAAAAGAAGCGGGTTCAGAGGATGATCCAAAATACAGCTATTCTTGGACGTTAGAATACGGTCAACCATCATAAATATAACAAAAATATTGTTTGCTGTTATTCATTGTTATAAATACGTTGTTGAAATAAACTGTTTTTGAAAATGAATCATTTAATTTATTGAGCTATTATAATTTTCAATATGGCAACACATGATGACAAGTAAACATGTCAGTTTCGTAGTTTTAGGTTAGCGGTGTACACAAAATGAATTAGCATCATTTTTATAAATGAAAGTATCAAATATTTCACCAAAATATTCTAATTTGAAATACAAAAAGTTGCGACTTTCAAATACTTTGTGACGATAATATTTGAAATCTATAAAAATGTCTATACGAGTTGTAGAGATTGAAGTTTGTTCAAAAGCATTATCACTTCATCAAGCACTCGTAGGTGATGTTTCATGCGTAGTGTGGGACGCTGCAATTGTGCTTTCGAAGTACCTTCAGTTATTGACAGACTCAAACGGAGATAGTTTGTTGATCGGGAAAAAGGTACTGGAATTAGGTTCTGGAGTGGGATGTGTAGGACTTACAGCTGCTACTTTGGGGTACTTTACGTTTGATTTTAATTTTTAATATATCATAAAACTGTTACAAAATTAATTTCCAATATTTTCCATAGGGCTGAAGTAATTTTAACAGATTTGCCAGATGCACTGCCACTATTGAAACATAACATTGTCGAAAACAGAACCGCAATCGTTAGCCAAGGAGGCTTTGCAACTTCAGAAACACTTGCATGGGGCGACACAGAATCTGACATCTTAAAAAATAATACATTTGACTATGTGCTTTTAGCAGATTGTGTTTATTATGAAGAGGTATGAAAAATAGTAATAATAATTTTTTTTATATAGTAACCTTTCTAATTTATTATTGTTTTTAGTCTATAGATCCTTTGATCAACACACTAAGAAATGTAAACCAATTTTCTACAAATAAGCCAAAGATTCTTATAACTCAAGAATTAAGAGATACTGAAAAACAACAGATGTTATGGAGTGAATTCTATAAAAAGTTGATCACTTATTTTGATGTCTCAAAAATCGATAGAAGTAAACAACATGAAGAATACAACAGCGATGATATTTTAATGCTTAACTGTAATCTTAAGTCTTAAAAATAAATTAACACAATTTGTAAAAATTTGATTTATTAACAAAAAAAAAAAACTACAATTATTTTTTAAAACACGCTTGAATAATACTATAACAAATCACAGATATATTTTCAAAATAAAATTGTTCATGAGCTATAATAAAATAATACTAAATTATTTTTAAGATAAATGGTAACTGATTGGACTATTACATTTTTGAATTTTAAGATATTGTTGATATCAATATGACACATTCATAAACGTTAAATTAATATATTTATACAAATTTTTATTCGACCACTTAAGAATTCTTATATTAACAATGTAAATAACGACTTATACTATTCTTTTTTTTAACTACATTGTCGACTGAGCACTTGGTACGTTCATTCTTTGTTTCAATACTCTGAAAATATTAGAATGGTTAAAAATATGGATACTAAAAGGACTTGGATTTTAAAATGAACAAAAAATAATAATACCTTAAAAAAAATTAAAAATGTGTCCTCAAAATCACAGATTGTGTTGAATTAGGTCTATAATATATAAAAAATAAAAAAAAATCATAAAAAAATAAAATGTACTTAATTTTACAACAATTTCACTCACCTAGTATGAATTATTCTTCTGGAATCGGAAGGATGTATTAAATCCTCCCGACTTATCCAATTATAATATTTTTCATCTTCTCTCATTTTTCTTCTATCGATATAACTTATCAAGCAACTGACTGGTATCCATATTATAGCTGTGACGAGAATAACCGTTCCAACGATATTATCTCTCAAGAAGAGCAGAACCTTATTTATATTAATATCTTCAATAATATCCCAAAATCTTTCAACTACATCTTGAATAGTTTTTTCACACAAACCCTATTCAGAAAAAAATAATATATATATACATTTTCATAACGATATTATTTTATACCTTAAATATACCTTATTGCAGAATCCTTGAATACACGGTGTACCATCAGGCAATATATCTTGTTGATCAACTGGGAAACAAGTTTCATTCATACTCATACGACAACACCTTTTACATGCATCAGCGACTGCAAACAAATCATTTAAAATTAAAATAAAATTCAAAGAATCGAAATGAAACAAAAATACACATACCAACGTCACACATGCAACTTTGCATTCCTTGTGTTTCACAATACGGCACACATCTTCCACGTCGACATCGACCTCTTTCAGCACAAGCAGCACCGTCGGCGACTGGCGGTGCCCGAGGACAAGTCGCAGCTGCACCTGTACATCTGGCTTCACGTTCACATGCGGCATATGCTGCTTCTCGACAAACGGCTCCGGATGCAACGTAAGCGCATCCCAAACAACACGGAGAATTTTTATCACTATAATCAAGTCAAAATTATAGTTGGATTGATTTATATGGAAAGTAATGTAATTATTATTTTAACGAACCTGCAAACTGCACCTTGGTTTCTTCTTAATTTACAGTTTTTGTCACAACAGGCATCGTTATCTTCGGTTCCTGAAAATATATAGTTAACGAATTGAATATAGTGCATAAAAATATTAATATTATATATTGATTATTAAAGTTTTTGAAAATGACCTAATAAACCAGCATCACATTCTTCATCTCCTTCAACTCGCAAATTACCACAAAAACTTTCTTCCGGTTCTGAAAAACATCTACCGGATTTAGCTTGAAGTACTTTGCGTATGGATCGGAGACTGCATGGAGAAAATCTCTATAATTGATATTCAAGATATAAAGTATATTTTATGATTTTTCTTATGCTTAAAGATTCGTAAACGAAATAAAATAAATTACCTTGTTATTAACATCATAACCACTGACACTATAAGTGTACATAAGATAACTTCCTCCTTGACTAGCTGATGGAGAACATTCTGGAATATCAGGGTCGTGTTCTGATCCCCAATTGTGACCGAATTCATGTGCTGTTACTAAATCAGCTTCTCTGGTGATTACTCTTTGACCATAATGGTTTCGGCTCGAACTCAATCCAGAATTCAAATAAAGTGTATATCCATTTTTGAAATATTCTAAAATATAATATTATATTTAAAATGCTGATATTATGATTTTTATCAAAAATAATAAATGATATTTTAGTAATGTAAATTACTTAAGGCAAACAAATAATAAAATAATTTGATGCATGAAACAAAATGAGAAATAGAAAAGCCACCATCACCAAAAACAACGAAATCTAAAACATAAAACTACCACCAAACGTAATATAGTGCTTGAAACTGAACGAGTGAAAAAAACCTGGTGAAAAATAATAAAATTGGAAAATATTTGAGCAAGACATCACAACATTTTCTAGAGGGTTTATTTTTCACCTGGGGTGCAAATTCCACCGACTGAATTTCTTCGTGGAGAACCTACATAAGCCAAACCTAAGATACCTCCTTCGAATTTGAGATCAGTAAATAAATGAGCCAAACAGAAGTCCTTATGAGTATACTCTCGGCTAAATACCTTTGTTAGTAAGAAAAAAGAAATTAATTATTGAAAGTGAAGATTATTAGTATGCAAAATTTTCTGGCAGTTTCATTTTATTGACAGTACATGCTCAAGGATCCTTTACTAAATAGAATTAGTATGTGTACAGTGACCTGAATATGTAAAATAGTGAGCAAACCGTATAAATTTGAGCAGATGCCTCCGTGCGAGTTCGCCCGGCTTGATGCTATGTATGCCAAACCTAATACTGAACTTTTGCTAGGAGTCAGAAAAGTTTGGTGAGTGAATAAGTGTGCCAAACAGAAGTTTTTGAGGTCTGTGTCACGTGAAAATATCTGTTACACGCAATAAAATAATATATATTCCATTAAATTAATTATATTTCCATCACCTTGAATATTCTACATAACGATTTAAAAATAAACTTTGAATAAGGCATTATGTTTATATAATTCAACGTTAATTTCAAATAATTATTATCAGGTCTAAATTTGTACACTAATCTCTAAGATTTATTAATTATTGACAATTAGAGATTGTTTCAATTTCAATATGTACAATCATTAAAATCACACATTAATTTCAAAACAAAAAATATTCACACGAAATTTAGTTAATATGAAAAAAAAATTAAAATATACCTCTAATAAATTACGGACATCCCATTTTTCTCGTATCATGTTATAATGTGCTTCTCCACCACGAACACGACTAGGCTCAGAATGAACAACGATTTTTTTTATAACAAAACCCATCCCTTTAAAACCGTCTTGTTCCTAAAGACATACAATTTATTGTAAAACTATTTCATTTTTACCAAGAAATTCAATGAAAAGTCTAACCTGTCTATCTTGCCAAATTGTATCATTGTAAATTTTATGGACTCTATCTATAAGACTTATCTGTGAAGTTGAGAATTAAACAGATTAAGATACACACATTTTTAACAGTCAATAGATCAAAACATCTTACCAAATAGTTAATAGTAGTTTTTGTGTTGCTTGCTCCCATTTCTTGAAAAAACCTATAATCGGCTACTAATAATAAAGGACATCTTGTTTTAGTTGGCGTATATTCATATTGATCCATTTGTCTCTTCTGTCTTGATTTCGACGCTAATAATTCTGGTTCTCCACCTTCATTAGATTTAGAATACTTTTCCTTTTCAGATTGATGCTGTTCACGTTCCAAATCATCATCATCGTCATCAGACTCCAATTCTATGAACAAAGATATTATAAATTATATAAAAATACATTATTAAATATTAAAAATTAATTAAAGCAAATACCTTTTCCTTCTTTTACGTATCCACATGTTCTAGGAGCAATTCCATCATTAACTTGTCCGTCCCAACTATATTTAATATCAGATGCTTTGTAAGCTATCATAGATTTGTTATCGAGTTCTGGCAGATGTCTCCAAGATGGCTGAAAGAAAAAAATATATATAAAAATACATCACATAATCATACCTTTTCATTCAAAATTACTTCAATATGATATGTCTCTTCTGGTAAATGAATAGAAGCAGTCATCACACCATCTTCCAAATGAACTCTAACATCAGACGTTGTTTCTCCGAAGACACGACCGGTATAAAAATTATCACGATCTGCATACATTTCGTATATTACAAATAAAAATATTGAAATATATATTATTGAATATAGAATAAGACCTATATGGACAGTGGTTTCTTGACCATCTCCATCGACAGCATAAGCTTTGAACTTCGAATGTAAAACAGTATGGTGAGGATTTAATATGAGCCGAAAATCTCGGCCCAACGTCCTGAATTTAACTTCTTTGATCGTATTGTAAGGATGACTAGACGGTTTAGCACCTCTTTTTACGATGTGATGATCAAGAGTGGATGCATGAAGTGTGTCGAAGTACTTTAAATTTTTATAAATCGAACCTGAAACAATATGAGTATATTATGAAATTGTATATTGGAAAATTTTGTATAATGTTTTACGTACCTTCTGAATTTGATGAAATGACTAATAAGCAAAATATGTAGAGATATATTTGTATCATTTTTGTGCAATTTTCTTATTTATGATTGAAGATGATGTGGAAATTTCATATTTTCATTGAAACTGATATGAAAGAATAAAAATAATGAATAATTTCGGGTAAATGGATAGTTTTTTCAACATGGAATGAATAAACATATAAATTTGAACGTAGATTATTATTTTACCTATAAAGTTACAAGCTCCGTTAAGTAATGATTAAAATAAGCAATTACCACAATGTCATTGACAGCAAATAAAGCCACTCCCGTCAACTCGAACGCTGTTTAGTTTGAGTCGATTTTTTTTAAGTGGCCATAACGTAAATAAACACGGGCAAGAATTTCATTTGTGGTTTGTTTGTTTTGTGTTTTAAATTTAATTTTGAAATTTTTCGAATACATTTTAATAAATTGTTGAACTTGAATAAGGTTATTATCTGAATTCAATGTTCGGTTCAAATTTGTTGACGTGTTCTTGACCGGAATGTTTCGTGCTTATGCCGGGCTGCGCATTTTAGGTTATGTTAGCTGTCATCGATGGTCTGTTTTGAGCGTCTCTACTTGTAAAAATGGTATTTTGTGCAATTTTATTAAATTTGTATGTTAATAAAAGGTTCTAGTGAATAATAAAAACATCATGTCAAATTTTGAATAGTTTTAATCCATATTATATATTATGCTGATATCAATCTTTAACGTTTCATTTTTAGTATTCATTATTACATAAAAAAGATAATGCTCACGAGGATGCCATTTGGTGCTGTACTTGGAGCAGAATAGGAGAAAAAATAAACAAACCAGAACAAGAAAATGATCGAGAGAATTCTAGGTGAATTGAACCAACACAAAAATGATGATTCAACATTAGTTGTACAATTGTGATGATATTTATAAATTCGATATCAATTATTATTTACAGGGATTCTGTAGCTTCTAGTGAAGGATTTTCTGATTACGTAGTGACAGGAGGAATCGACGACTTGGTAAAGATATGGCAAGTTCGCGATGATAAATTTGAACTCAGGCATAAATTAGTTGGACATTCACTAGGTGTTGTTTCTTTAGATGTTAGTTCCAATGGTCAATGTTAGTATTATAGTTGTTTATATTTATTTGTAATATGATTTTTAACACATATAACATTTTGAATATTCAATTTTTAGCAATTGCTAGCAGCTCTTTAGACTCATCGTTGAGAATATGGGACGTATCGTCAGGGAAACAACTGATTTCCATGGAGACTGGCCCAGTTGACGTTTGGACAGTTGTGTTTTCACCAGACGATAAACATGTAATTTCTGGTAGTAACGCTGGAAAGATTACTATGTATAGTGTCGAAGGTGGAAAACAGGAACAAACTTTAGATACCAGAGGAAAATTTATTTTAAGCATTGCATATGTAAATATTTCATTTGTATTGAAAATTTCGCTTAATTTAATTTTTTTCTAACTCATTTTGCTGTTTTTAGAGTCCAGATGGTAAATATATTGCAAGCGGTGCAATAGATGGAATTATTAAAATATTTGATGTAGCACAAGGTAAACTCGTTCATACTCTGGAAGGACACGCTATGCCTATTAGAGGCCTGTGCTTTTCCCCTGATTCTCAATTACTTTTGACTGCGTCAGATGATGGACACATTAAGATTTATGATGTGTGAGTGTTCATTTAGTTTTAATTTTTCATTGTGATGTTTTATAAAATTATTTGATAAATTTTTTGTTATAGTCAACATGCAAATTTGGCTGGAACTGTGTCTGGTCATGCATCGTGGGTTTTGTCTGTAACGTTCAGTCCCGACGGTAAACATTTTGCTTCGTGTAGCTCTGATAAAACTGTCAAAATTTGGGAATTCTCAACGAGAACTTGTCTAAATACATTCCAAGAGCACAATGACCAGGTATTTTTTATGATTGTAGAATTGTATTTGATTTATTTTCACTATTGATTTTGTTGCAGGTATGGGGTGTAAAATATAGTCCAGATAATAATAGGTTAATTTCTGTTTCTGAAGATAAATCTATCAATATTTATAATTGCCCCATTTAAATTATTTCTTTATTTTTTAATTTTTTTTTCAGTTTTGTAATGTAATATTTCTCTTTTACAATATTTTTGTGATAATTTTCCTTTTTATTATTAAAATGCTTAAAGTTGTCTTTTTTGACATTAAATAAACTTTCACCAAATCTTTAATATTGTTTTTCATTTAAATTACCAGCATTTGATTAAAGAATCCATGTTTTTATTTTTCCAAAATATAATAATTTTTAGTATTTACGATGTTGTGTACATTAAATTAAATATTAAATTGATAATAATAATAATAATAATAATAATAATAATGATAATGATAACATTATATGTAGAAGCGTCGAAAGTAATTAAGTACAATAAACCTCCCTTACAACATACACTCTTATAGGAATAAATACTTATATTTTATTATACTGGTGTTCCCAAGGTCTCCTTAAAGCCTTAAAAAGGTGATAGGTCATGCTATTTGATACATTTTAAACCAAGCATATCTTTGTCCGAAGTATTATTATTTCGATTTTTATGAATTATGTATTACGAGCGTATCCGAAAAGGCTTCGCCTTTTCGAACACGCTCTGCTCGGCCTCGCTTCGCTCGGCCTCGC
>JAOXNN020000017.1:539359-619583 GCA_028571205.2 Hydropsyche betteni
ATCTGAGAATATGAGCGCTCTAGGTTCTATCCTCGCGATTTCTATAAAGGACAAAGTTTAATTTCCCAAAAACCTGGTGCAGACAGACAGACAGAGAAACTTTCGGTTTTATAATAGTATAGATAGATATTCAAAATCTTGTACTTGCGCACTAATAATACCCTATGAAAGGTAATATGGTAGAAAAATCTTATTTTTTTGCTTGTTAATTCTATAATATATCCATAGATATGAATAAAACTTATATCAACACAAAACTGTTTAAAATACATGATTAGTTATAAAAATCTTGCTGAAGTAAAGGGAAACTAGAGTTTGTTGATATTTCTTGTTTTAAAAAAACGATGTCAAACATTCAGGTATCTAATCAATTTTCAAAATTAGGGTACGAAAACGAAACCGAATGACGAAATCTTTGAGCTCTCTATGTACATACTGTTGAGGGCTGCATACAAAATAGTAGCAATAAAATTTTCTCCAAAATGAATAAATATTATATTACAATCATCTTTTTTGTAGGAGATTTTATAAGTTACAAATTAGATAATTGGTATATTTCTGCAAAAGTGACAGTCAATTGTCATAATCGTAAGTATCAATGAATATAATTATTTAAGGAAAATATGTGATTTTATCAATGTACGATTATTGTTTGGTGCGTCTTTCCGTTTCATTTTCGAGCCCTAGTTTTGAAAATTAATTACATATTTGAACGTTTGATACATCAATTGAAAGAGCTTTAAACAGATATTTTTAAAAATACTTGAACATTTTGGACATCGTTTTTTTTTAGACAAGAAATACCAAAAAGACTAGTTTTCTTTATTTCAGCAAGTTTTTTATAACCAAGCAATCACGTATTTCAAATAATTTGGTTCGATATAAAAGTTTTATTAATATTTATGGATATGTTTCAATCAAATGTATCATCAATTAAATTATGCTTTGACTGTACGTTTTAGAAAATTTATATTCGAATACAAATTGTGCAGTTAACCCTTTGTGGCCCAGCGTACCGTGACGGGACCGATAGATACTTAGTTGTTTTTTTCCTAGTATCTCAGCAGTTCTATTACGACACCCCTTCGATTTTAGCGTTACCAGAGACATTTAGTATTCGTTGGATTTTTTTATTATTTCGTTAACCCTTTGTGTCGCAATGGAATCGCTGGAATGTTGGCAAAAATTTCGTGTATTGGTGGTTCCAGCTGGGTACCACTGGGCCACAAAGGGTTAATATATATTCTAACAGAAGAAAATACACTTAACTGGTTCTCTCTAGTTAAAGTATATTTTGAACCTTACAGATGAGTTTTGACAGTTAAGATTTTTTAAATGAATATTTGTATTAAACAATGTGTACATTTTATTTCTATACCTGATTATTGGAAATTTTTTTAATAAAATAATAATCTCATCTATTCATTCATCACAAAAACGTTAGTTTTGAGTTCATATTAGTGGAAAAGTGAAATTTCTGTGCCGTTCCCTTTGACCTTTAACTATGATAATTCGTTTCTTGAAGGAAGGTAATAGAAATGGCAAAAACCGGAGTAAACAGTACGACTGTTATTCGAAACGGTTTTCCATTGTATCATATAAAATACTACGTGGGTTAGATGGAATATATTTTTACTAGTCAAAATATATTTTAATTGGTAAATACACTTTGACAGTAACAGATACACAAATAATAAACAAAAAAGTTTCCATTTGCTCTTAAATATTTTCACGAATATTTGCATGAAATGAAAATTTCCATGATCGTAATAGGCAATTCAAATTGTTAAGAATCAAGCGGAAAACAATTCGAAAGTGCGAAAAAACTTCCCACATTTCTAACATTACACGAGTCTGCCGAAAAATATTCGCAGTGAAAAAACTTGCTCTTATTTATATACCTAATAAATAAATTTAAAAGTTAAATACAATGTGTCAATAATTGTTACTGATGAAAATATTTCGTATAGTAAAACCATACGTTCATAAAATAATTGAAATTCGCCGTCGCAATCGCACAATGTTCTTTGAATAAAATATATTTACTTTGAAAAAGTAAAATTACAAGGGTCTAATAAATATTTTGCCAATATGAATTAACGTGAAAAAATATTTATATTCCTAGTTAAAGTCCGTCAACTGAAGTATAAATAATTTGTTGATACGGATAAAATTATTTCAGATTTTTTTCTTATTTCAAGAAATTTGTTTATTTGAGATCAGCTAAAGTGTTGTGAAAAATATACTCGGAAGAAAAATAGTTACCGTTATTTAATATTTTGGAGTTCATCTTCCTTAATATTCCGAAGAATATGTGAAATGATCATACGTATAGATGTATATTTTCTAATAAAGTTTGATTGAACGACATTAAAAGAATATATATTTTATGAGAAACATTATGCGCGTCTTCCAATTACTTTTCTATGCGTAAGCGTAAGTTCACTCGAAATTGTTAGTGACATATAGCAGGAGTCCTATATTTTCGAAAAATATAAAAACATTACATCCAATGGATTTTCAAATATTTATCAGATGAAACTCAAATTATTATTGAGGATTTTATAATTTGGCGAGATCAATTTAAAAATAATTTGTCAATTATCAACTGTTTTTTTTATTTTTCTACAAGTTAAGTAAGTATATAAATATTCGATAAATCTTCTGGTGTTCATGAAGTATTCTAATTCTAATATTGCAATATCGCATATTCATATTTTATTGAATCACATATTTTTTTATTTAAAAAATCAACGAATGCATTAATTTTAATCGATCGCCGATATTAACCGACAAATAACGCATTCAGCAGTTAAATATGATCGTCTATCGTTGAACCAAGAACATTTAGAAAAGGACAGTTTTCAATAAGTGTTTTTAAATTTTAAATTTCCCAATAATAATTTTCAAAACTCGATCTCGAAAAAATTATCTCCTTAGATAAATCTAAGTTCATTTTCAAATTTTATTATAAGAAAAGCGTCATAGTGAAGTGCCAATATAGTATAACTAGTATATAGGTCCGATGCTAATAATATCGGGATGTGTATGTGTTTATTTTAAAGTCGATGCCCGTGCCCGATTTGAATATTTAATATTTAAATAATAAAATCAAAATAGTTTGTTTGTTATTGTCACCATTACTAATACATATAGACAAAGCCAGTAGTTAGTAGGTAATACGCATCATATTATAGACATTAACTGTATACGCATAAAGACCATATTAGAATCAATACTATAAAAAGTCGCGAGCGTCATTCGAACAGACACACAGAAATCCGTGATTATATATAGGGGATAGATATTTATAATTGAATATGATTCTAATTGAGTACTTTCCAATATATTATCAAACATCTAACATTATATGAGAAAAAGTCTCAAAATTTCCAGAATTTTCTTTCACAACCTTTCCGAGAAAATTCGCGCAGACTCTGCTAAACACCATCCACAGCCGTCACATCGGAAAATGGCAAAAACGCCATAAAACGGCGCACGGAACCGTTAAATTGCGCCGGCTCGTAAAAGAGCGTCCGCCATTGGCCGGGACGCACTTGTAATAAATTACCCTTAGAAAGCATCCCCCATCAAATCGGGCGACCCCCTCGCCGCGATAAAAGCGAAAAATAAAACCGCCACAAATTGCCTTTCCCACACGGAAACCGGCCCGTCCCCTGTCGGGGGGAAACGAGCGCATTTCGCGTCTTCCCCCTCGGATTTTCCCGCGCGGCGGCCATTTGCACGCGCCAGAAGGGGACAAGATGGTGGCCGGTCTTGTGTGTGCGCGTCCCGTTCGCGGGGTGAGTCTTTTCATTTTTATTTATGCGCGATCTTGAATGGAATCGTCGTAAAAGTTTTATGCGTTTCTATGGACGGTGTCGCTCGGCTGACGCCATTCTTATTTGCGGGGGAAAACGGGACGTGGAAGTGTTTGGCGTTTATTAAAAAAAAATTCGTTTCGAAGGGATGTATTATGTTTTTTGGATTAAAGAAGTATGGGGCCTATTTTTTGGTTAGGTTTTGATTGATTTATGATGGTTGAAAGTTCGTTCGAGTTGTAAAAATAAATAATAAAATTTTGTTGTGTCACAGAGCGAAATGTTCAATTGTTCGATTTATAGATGAATTTCGTTTTTTTTTTAGCTTAGCAGAATTTTTATATTGATATCGTCAAATATAGGATAGTCACTGAAAAACTGAAGGGTATGGAAAAATCAAGATTTGTTCATTTTCAATCTTCTTTTAATTTTTTTATAAGTTATAGAGCATTTTTCAGAAATTAAAATTTGTATAAATATATGATATCCAGCAACGATTAAAATTCGTTATGTTTTTTTCCTGTTAAAGATAAATTATTAAAATTCAGGGAACATACCAGCAACATTTTATAACTTTTAATAATTGATCTTCCACTGGAATAGAAAAATCTAATGAGATTTACTCGTCGCTGGACATCATACGCAATAATTTTCATCTCCAAGAGTTTCTCTATAATCTGTAAAAAAGAAACTAAAAAATATTGAAAAATTAGCAAGTCATAACTTCCAAAACCTTCAGTTTTTCAGAGGCTACTCTGAATTTCCAAATATCGCACTATCGTTCGATTTATAAACGAATTTCAAGTTGCTTAGTTTAGTAGAATGTTATATTGATATCGTTAAATATTTCCAAATACTGCACAGTTTTTCGGTGAAATTTTGATAATTTTCGGAGATGAATTTAGTTTCAAATTGTCAATATATTTTTGTTATTAACAGTATTACTTCAGAACGATTTATCAAATCAAAACAAATAAACAAGTTTCATAAAAATAGTACTTTAAGGTAACTAGAAAACATCAAAAACTATTCAAAGAAGGATTATTCAATTGAATAAACTTAATGTTTATGATACCAATATTTACATCAAAAGTGTTTGGGATTAATAAGCAGTTTGAAAATTTATGAAAATATATATTTACATATAATTGACGGTCATATAATAATTTTTTAGCAATAAAATAATTAAATAAATATTTTTCAGCTTCAAAAATATAACATTTATAACATACAAGAAACTCAATTTTTTATTGAATATATAGTACGTGCCTGCTATAATATTAGCTATAAAATGCTTTGTACTTTGTATTATTCCATTACGGCTCTTCTCTCAACATCTTCGTTATATCATAAACACAGATCTAAGTAGATAAATCGTTAATTTGAATAAGATAAAAAGTTGTTTTTTTTTTTACTTGTTTGTATTCTGTGCTTTTGAATTTTTTTTAGAAAAATTCAATGATTTTTTTACTCGTTAAAAATTTATATAAAACAAAAATTAAAACATATCATCCGTTTGTACTTACAGTTGTATTTTTATTATTTTATATCACATTATATTTTTGTCGTATAAATTTTCAAATGAAATATATTAAATTTATTATATTATATATCAACAATTTAAAATTGGGAATCTGCATCTCATAATAATGCGTTTATACAATATCGGTTTGCTCTGTCTGAAAACACAACAATGTCCTGAGTTTTTTCTCAATTCACATTGAAATCCGTTAAATCTGTCATTGTTGATGTACACAATGACGTAAAGCGTATAAATACCAGCCATTATCATCCTTATACGAACACAAAGAGTTAAATCCTAAGACGTTTATGATAGTTATAAAATCGAACTGTAACCATGGTGTTTTCTGAAATGTGTGAAAAAATTTTGACATATAAACGTAAAGAATTTTTTGTTTGTATAGTTCATTATACAGTTCTGGGAATTATTTTTAAAAAATTTCTACAAATATAAAAATTTAAATAATAATGTGTATTGAAAAGAGCTGATTCATAAATGATTTACAACAATTTTATTGTAATTAGATTTTTTTATTATGCTGTATAAACTTCGATACGATGTCCCTTTTTCTTATTTTCGAAAAACTTTTTCGAATGATCTTTTTATTTTTATTGTCAACGTGATCCCAATGAAATTGGGGGAAGCCGAAATGGGGTGTATGTTTTCGAATGTACCTAAGAGTTATATATTTAGAAATTTTGGAAATATGTGTTGTTGGATATTATGATATGTCAGTCTATAGTTAGCGGCGTACTTATAATTTTGTTTATCGCACAATCAGAATTTATAGTAAAAATTTTGGTCCTACAACACAATTTTTTAAATAGGAGGAGGCACATTTTTTGCGTAACATCCCGTTTTGAGTCTTGGGGAATGTGATCACCCTAAAGCATGAACAGTTTATATTTATTTTAATACGAGCTTTATATTTAAAAAAAATCATACTCCGTAAATTATTAGGAAAAAAACTTCGATTAATTGAATATTATTTGCTAGTGTCACGTCACACAAATAAGACCGACGAACTTTTTGAAAGTTTTCTAGTTTTTCTTTAACAAATTATAATATATTTAAAATATTTAAAATGCAACTATTTAGTTGCATTTTTTTAAATACACATAATTTATTGATAACCTTTCACGTAGGATACTAGTATAGACAAATTTTGGAAAGATTTTTTGTCCTTTAGCCGAGCGGAGTACGCGTATGATTCAGATGAGAAAAACAATGTTTTCAATTTACAAACAATATTTTTAATGTCATTATATAGAATAGGATTATATGTAGAAATATATAATTTTTTTTTTAAATATTATATTTACAGGGATGAGTATGATAGCCTTGAAAATCTGAGCATTATTTTAACCATTTTATATTAAGTTAACAATTTTATTTTTTAAGATAAATTACAAATAATTGATGCTCAGACACCTAGTTGTTAGTATTGATAAAAATATTTATTATTAAAATTATTTTATTATTTACTAAGAAAATTGTTTTTTATTTGCTTTTGCTTTTCTTGAAACTGCGAAAAGTATTTGAATAAAATCTGCAGTTATTTTGAAAAAATATTGTTTATGGTAAATCTTCTTAAACGTTTCTTTTTATTGTCAAAAAAAAACAATATTACGGAGCTTTTCTCAAAATTGAGTATATAATATTATCATGAAATTAACCAATATATCACGGAATTAGACGTCTCAGATTCGATCATTTGAGACGATATCATACAAAATCGGTATGAATTACAACAACTAAATAATGGTTTGATAAAAAAAAGGTTGATGCTTTATGATTGTAAACTTTGTTTTAATTTCTTTATTATAATATATAATATAAGATAATGACAAACAAGCTCTTAGTATTACGAAATTAGACAAGTCTCTCTTATACTATATGAATTAACTTGATTTTTTCTTTTTATAATAGCAAAATATTGAATATTTCGATTACTTGCACATACATATTTATTTCTTTAGAAAAATGCGGTTTCAATTGTCATTGCAAAACATTAATAATTATAATACGTATTATTTTTAATGAATAGATATATTTTCGAAAAAGAAATTCTCCATTTACGTCTAAATTTTTTGATTTTTTTTTTTAAATTTCAGTAATAATTTTCAGTGAACTAATTCCATGACATGTTTTCCGAAATAATCAAAAATTCATTAAAATGATATAAAATAGTCAAATATTCATGAAAAAAACATTAGATTTCTTTCATACAACTCATTCTCACAAAACATTTCATAACAACATCGAAAAATTCCCGACAAACTCCTCATAAGACCAACCCACAAAATAATCAATTTAATACACAACACTTCGATCATACTCAACGAAAAACCATAAGACAACCGAAAAACATAAATATTTTTATTATTTAATAAAAATTCCCCGTAACTATGAGATATTGATAAATAGGGGAACGCGTTCGAGTTGCGCACCAGGCTCAAGACCCGCCTTTTTTGCGATGGCCGACCCCATTTGGTTGACACTTTATTGGCAACCCTCCGCGTTTTATGGCATTTCTATGGCGTTACCATGGTGACGGTGAGGCCATTTCGTGCGTGTCCATGAAATGGTTGCTTTCGTTCACGTACTCTTGAATAAATTCGAATTATTTTTTTTTTAATATTTTTATATTTTGTATTTATTGCTGTTTATGATTGGTTCATAATAAAAATAAATGTTTTGAATGTTGTTTGGATAAAGTTAATATGAAATAGTTGATTTTTTCAAGGATATGAATATATTTTTGATTGATGGGTCTATGATTTTTCATTCAATTAACTTGTCAGTTAATCTATTGATATAGCACGAAATCTTATAATATTGTTTCTTTTACTGTAACAAGGCTGGAGTTACGAAACAAATATAAAAGACTATAACAAACTAAACAGAAGTTTTAAAAGAAAATTATTCAATCTAGTTAAAATATGAGGTGTTGGGTATAAATATCACTTATTATGAATAAATAGTTCTTTAGAAATAAAGTGAAATATATTACTTTCTAAACAGTCTAGTATTTTTTTCAGATATCAAACTATAGTTTTAAATTGTTTGGTTTGGAAATATTTCGGTATGATTTTAGATATTCTACATATGAAAATATAGGAAGAAAGTATCAATATAATAAATATAGAAAGTATATTTTAATGATAAAAACATAAATAAATCAAAACCATTGAATTAATTACAAAAAAATTAACACTCAAATACCAATTGGAAGGAAAAAATATATTACATAATAAAATTAAAACAACTTACCGAGTTTGACATTATCTTTATAAAAAACCGCCGGTTATGACTAAAATACCGTATAAAATTCAGGTTTCACTTTATAAACGATTTATAAAACGCCTCTGAATCTCTTCAAATAACACAAAACGAAAGTTTTACGATACACTTTAATACCGTTTAATTTACGAACTTCTGTCAAAACCGTGGCGACCTTTTGACATTGTTCATAATTTTCCCGTCGCATTTTACAATGACACTGATTCGACAAGGAGTACGATCTTGTCTAGGCACTTCGACGTTTCGACTGAAAATAAATAATTTTTGTTGTTTTGTAAGCGGTCGATGTATGGAAAATATTCGTTTTGTGTATCCGACTTTGTTCCACATTATGGCTGACTGTAAAAATAAATCCTCATTGTGCGATTTATTGGTGTTTTTTCGAAGGGAGCCTTAGTGTAGAATAAGGATGGTGTAGTTTTTGTAATATATTATATTCGAAAAGTTTTTGATGCGTGGTTTCGACTAATATTATGTCGCATTTATAATAATTGCGGTGTGGATTGAAATATTGATTAAATTGCTAGTATTGTAATTAAATTCGTTATATGTTTTCTGTAAAAACTTTTTGAAGCTTGCGTTTTATGAAAGGGTTGTTAAGTCCTTTCAAAGAGTCATAAACGAACAAATTTTGCATGAATGTATTAATCGGTATCGGGATTCGTGTTTTATGTCTGCCATAAATCATAAAATCTTTTGAAAAAATTTATACTGTGAGAAATTTCTGAATGAACATGAAAAGTCATAAAATACAATGCATTTAGTTTCTTTTGTCTTTATGCTTTCAATAGTATACTCACAAATATTTTTTGAATTACATATACAAAAAATTTCTAAGCTCAATACTTACAATTTGTAAAGAAATCTCAATTTTTTGTCATATACCTACCTACCTAACGGTATTTTTGGTTTTTAATTTATTATAATAAATTTTCCATTATTACAAAATTGAAGAATTTGTAGAATTGTTTAGTAAAAGCAAAGTAGGTAACTGCTTTAAAACATATTCATGAAAAGCCTCAGTTTTTCCTATAAGTTTTATATATTTCGTATAGATGTCAGCTTAAAATGGTTCACGTACAAACTAAATTTTCCTTAAAAACATGAAATAAAAATTAATATTCTTCATTTAAATTACTTTTTTCAAGTTATAAATGTTTTCATATAATATATATTTTTATTGTTATTTTTTATTTATATAGAAATTTAATAATGCTTATTATTATAATATAGCAGAAATATTCAGAAAATGTTCCTCTTATAAAATTCGTAAATTTAAGTTTTAACTTATCTGAGCAAAACTATTTAAATAATTTTAAATCATGCTCTCAAATTATAAAACATACTTACCTACTTACCCAACTCAATGTTTTCAAAATAAAAATCATATTTCTCCATAAAGCATGATATACCACCCCATTAAATATTCATCATTATCCGACTGCACATTTTTATGCGACGCTTTCAAGTGTTGCTAAAAGCTTTCGGCCGAATTTTCTCGTTCTGTCAAAACTCAAGGAACCCGTATGATTTAGCACACTCGTTTTTACATTAATTAAAAAAAACCCGCATCCGTACGAACTCCCATTTGCATACATACACTCACGCTTCGAGCCTACATTTACACGAAACGGTTATAAATTAATGCAATTTATGAGAATCCAACTCGACCGAAGGATACATATTTTACGATCGAACCAACAAGAGCGCCTGGGTGGCCGTCCAATAAATAATTCGGCTTCGTGCCGACAACTTATTATTTCCTCACAAATTTCCAGACTATTTTCCCTAATTACGCTTAAGCGACTCTCCTACTTTGGTACGTTTAATTACAATAATATCAGATCGGGCGTTAATTAATGCATAAATCTTATCCACGACTATCGTACCGTGAAATCTGTGTGTCGGCCGCGAACGCTATCTGAAAAGTCCGGATAAAAAAACGCGCAGCGGGCGCAAGTCGAAAAAAGTCGTTTTCGAAAAGGAAGGAGGGGGGGGCAGGCTCGTTTTATGTTTCAAAAATGTAATAAAAAGCGAAATTTATGCCCCATTCAAAAGGATATTTCCATGCAAGATGCCGCCGCCCCCGAGCCGCATGTGCCGCTGTCGAGGACGCCCACAAAAAAGGATTTTTTTCCAATAATACTTTTCGTATTTATTTTTTTATCTTTTTCCTAGATTTTTCTCCCTCTATTTTTATCACTTTGAGCGTACACATGCGCATTCAAATTCGATTTCGAGATTTTGATTTATGCGCTTCGAAGAGCCGGCGCATTTTTTACTTACATCATAAAAGTTGCATCTGAAATTGTCAACTTTATGGTTTTTCAAGGGCTTGAAAATATTTAGATTTTTTTTTTAAACTATCTAATACAGAATTTATATTTTCATTTGATCAATCAATGTATCTTGTATAAAATATAATTTTACCCCTATGCGATGCTCGTTTATTATACGATATACTGCGATATTCATTGGTCGGATGCGTTTCTAGTTTTTATTGTCTTCTCTTTGTTATTGAAATGATATTTTGTTTAAAGAAAGGGATGTGCGGGACAATAAAAAACATTGTTTTGGTCATGATTTATTGAGAATATATTTCAAAAAGGATAGATGTTGAACATTGAAAATATATTGCACCATAAATCTCGAGTATGCGGTTTTAAAATATAATTTCTGAATAAGCTGGAAAAGAAATCGGTGATTTTTTCACAAAACATTTTCTTCTTATTAGAAAACATATTGGATAAAATATAAAAAAAAAGAATATAATCACCAAACCTTTTTTCTACGGTTCTTTTATTGTTCGGCAGCTTTTCCTGGAAGCGTCGTGGTTTTTCCGACATTTTATCATCATAAAACAAAAAGTACACGCGGAAAACGAAATCCAATTAATATTCGGGAGACGACGTCCGGTTCATTCGCGTAGAAAAACAATAAAAAAAACCAATGAAAGTCAAAGATAACAAAGGAAAGCGGGCGGCGGCGGGGTCGGTTGTATTTGTACGAAATTATACTTAGCTAAGCAAGAAATTGAGAGGCATGGCTACGTAGATATTTCGGCTTATTCTGCTCGTAAAATCCAACGACCCTTCCCCCTCACCCTTCTCGTCTACCCGTAAATAATCTGCACACTCCAGAGAACGGGCGAAGGGCTGTACACCATTTTGTTGCGCGGCAATACCACGAAACGTATTTGCCGACGGAACGTTAACTTTTGAATTTATATTCAAAATGGGCTTTTAGTTTTGATTTTTATTTTGTTTGATTATTTAAAAATGTGTTTAATACACATATTTGATTCCATTTTATATGAATGTTGATTT
This sequence comes from Hydropsyche betteni, assembly GCA_028571205.2. NCBI lineage: Eukaryota > Metazoa > Arthropoda > Insecta > Trichoptera > Hydropsychidae > Hydropsyche > Hydropsyche betteni. The sequence goes on from JAOXNN020000017.1 coordinate 551,332, forward strand.
TATTATTATTATTATAAGAAATGTTTATCAAATATTTTTCAAGATTAATTTTCTTAATTTTCTATCATTTTATTATGTAATATGAAAATCATTTTATCGAACAAGAATTATATAGATTTCCTCTGTTATGTTTTTCAATATTTTCCGATATTCTTGTTAGTTTACAATTTTCCAATAAGAAGCCCATCATTTTTATGAATGTATAATAATTATCGAGTTTTTTTTTAAATATATATCTACTGTAAAAATCATAAAAACTTGTAAATTAAATACAAATAACGTATTTTTTTAAATAATTGATATTTACAACTGTACAATTATGGATGGTAATTTTTAATTCAAATAAACATTATATTTTTTAATTCTAAACAAAAAATACATACCAATTATAAATATAATATTTTAAATATAGTTTGTAAAAAATCAAACATAAAATTATTCGAAAACATATTAAATATATTCGATTTTAAAATAGAAAATCTATTACTACAGACATTATCAATGGCACATTTCTAGTAAAAGTTAAAAATACAATGTGAACCAAAATATCATGAACAACATTACAAGAACATTTTCACGCACGAAACGCCTCGTTTTCGCACCGGCACCCGTTCGACGTTTTTCGCACTCGCGCAAACTTCCCTTATAAATTATATGGAAAATTTATTCAGCAACGCTCCTAATAAATATTGAAATTTTATGGAAGGCATAACCCTGGATCGTATAAAGCTTCAAGGGTGCGCCAACAGCGAGCTTTGCTTATTCTGCGTCCGTACTTTGGTTTACGAGGGTAACGTTCGCTGCGATATCCAAACAAAGCCCGACCGAGAGCTTTCAAGCTTTCCGTATATACGTATGTATGTATATTATATGTGCATGTGTCGGGTGTAGGTATAAGTCTTCGTATATTTATTTATGTACCTGACGGTGCAAGATGCCGTGCCAATAAAAATACGCGTTCTAATTTGATCACTTACATAAACGCGTTCGCCGTTTGTAAATAAATTTGTACGGTCTTGTCATGTTGCGGATTTGTGTTCCGGTTTTTGGATGTTGTCCGTGTTGTGTGGATTGGCTTAATAAATGTTTTTTTTCTTAGATCAGATTGATCGGATTGTAATAAATCATGTGGTGGCTGGGAGTTTCAGGGAATGTGGCTGATTTTGTTAAAATGGAAAATCTCATAGGATCGCCAGTTGATGATAATATATGGATTGTTATAAATATTAAATTGATTAATCACTTGTATTATTATCATCGTATTTCAAATTAGCTTAGAAATAATTATTGGACTAAAATTGAGTAAAATTATGGTTGGTTAAATTAAGTTGGATTTAATTATTATTAATTAGATATAGTTTCAGCGTGGTAATTTATGGTATAAATCAATTAATTTTAAAAATTATAAGTAAATTTATAAGTTTTAATAAATATCTGTTTTTTAACACTAAGAAAGAAAATTATTACACTATAGTAATTTTATAGGAAAAAATTAATGACTATTGTATATGGATCAAAATGTTCTACATGCATAAAAATTCAAATTGATCTAGAAAATAATTGTATTCAAATTAAAACGTCAGAAAAGTATTTTTCGAAAGATTGAGAACTTAAAAGTTTTATACGGCAACATAAAATTGTATCGCCATACCACTGGTAAGGTTATCCAATATGACTAAAAACAACGATGAATCACTTATTAGACGCAGAATAAGTGAGTTCGTTTTATATTACGAGGTCGACGTCCCTTAAAGAGGTTGTATCGAAACGGAGGGCCGAAGCCATAACTTTTCCCTCTAAGCTTTCCGTCTTTCATACGAGCACGTTCCTCTTTATCATCTACAAGGAAATCGAATTGAATTAAACGAACCGAAAATTAGTATCGACCATGACGTCACTTTTTCCCATCCCGTTATTATGACGATTAGTGGACGTATTAAAAATTATTCGTTTGGTCACGAATAAGCGGCGGACTCGGATCGATTTTATTCGGAAATAAATGCGGTCTCGAATCGGGAAAAATAGTGTTAAACACGTTATAAAAATAAAATTTTTTATGCTTACTGGCTCCATAACGACGTTGTTTAATTCTCAACTTTTATATCGTTCGGTAGGTGAGTCCGGCTAAAGGATCATAAAATTTATTGATAATACGTAATGGTTTCTTCATTGATATAAATTGCTCTCTATATATCGGAGGTAATTTGTAATTGTTCCATGCAGTCTAATGACATTTTTCTTCCCCTTGTGTGTTTATGCGATTTTATTGAGTTGCCGTCGCAAATTCATTATATTACTCAGAATTATTGCAAAGAACTATAAATTTTATTTAATTAAATTAATTTTTCTTTTAAAGTATTTTATTATTATTTAAATTCTTAGTTTTGTTAGTTGAATTCGTTCAGATTAAATGACATTCTTATTGCATCAAGTAGTAGATATTATAAGTAAATTGTTGATTTTTTTTATTCTAAAATATAAATAAAAATGTTACTTATCGACAAATTATCTTTTAAACAAATTTTTATGTAAAGATGAGTTTCTTAGTATGGTAGAAAATATTCTATAATAAATGTACTTCAATTTATTCCAAAATGGTAAAACTCAACTCCAACTATCCATTACAAAAAAAAAAACCGACTAATACAAAACAACACCATCAACACTTGAGAAGCTCACATTATCGCCGTCTGAAATCGCGCTGTCATAAAAACGGCAAAGAGATTCCACCCGCTTGAACTTTTCAGCGGTATCTCGTCGAATTTTATTCGCTGAAATTTCAACGGCCGTAAAAAGCACCAGCGGCAGCAGAGATAAGACCACGCACACGGCACCGGCGACAATTAAAAACTTTCTTTAACAACTTTCATTAACCTAATCTCGGTGCGACGCCGCAGCGGCGTCCCTTTACGACGCCATCTTATTTTTTTTGCGTTCGCAACTTTGGCCGCAAACGGGAGTTTACGACGCCTGCGCACCGCCCCGGGATGAAATAACCCGAAAACAAAAATAATGAGAAAACAGATTTTACGCGTTTTCGGGGCCGGTTGGTTGGTCGGTTTCGGGGGAGGGTGAAAGCCACCCGCTTTTCGGGCTGCGATATCGTTCCGCGTCATAACGTCTTTGCGTAAGAAAATGTTTTAAATTTATTACGCCGGCATCCAACCCTTGTTGCTTTATGGCAGAGCTTGGAAATGTTCTCTGTGTATATGTGCGTTAGTGTATATTATATATTCTTGGGGGTGCTCATATTTTATAACGAAAAGCTGGGGGTATTAAGCTTGTGCGGAAGGCCAGATGAAATTTTGTGATAATGGATACGCTCGGAACCTTACACGTGTACCGTTATTATATTTTAGAAAATGTGCACGAATATAATACGTGGAAAAATCGTATAAAGATGTTGAAATGTATGAATAGGGTTGCTTATATTACATAAATTATGTGAACGTGCGAATACCGAAATAATTTATTTATATAAATGGTATGACGGAACACTATTGATCTTTTTTTCATACAAATTTTATATTTTCAGTACTATGATAGCATATATTATTGTCTGAATTTACATTTACAATATAAAACTCTAACGACATTTTTATTTTCGTCTTTGATAAACGGAAAATTCGATTCGAGTCCAAATACCATAAGCGAGTTTTCACATATTGGACGCACGGCAAAAAACAAAAAAAAAAACACAACTCGATAACGAAAAAAACACACGTAATTTACACCTTTCGTTTTTGATATCGTATATCCCGTGGCAGGTGAATGTCCACATACACACACGATTTTGTATAATGCGTATTGTAGGCTGATTAATTTATAGGAACCTGCCAAGTATGGTGTCACTTATCCGCACCGATGTCGGACTCGCTCGATAAGTTTGTATCTTTATTTTTATTCTGATATATTTTATTGTGGCGTTTTCCCATAAAACGGAATTTCTTATACGAAAGATATCCTTACTCGAAAGGCTCTCAAACTGTCCAAGATTCAAAATTTTTTATACATCGCCCAAGTCTTTTGCCGATGAGGATTTTCGCCGTTCTGTTATGAGACGATCGCGTTTTTTAGGCCGGAAACAAAAGATAAGGTAATTTATATTGACTCAAATCAAAACGATATATCAACGCAATTTTTATGAGGAATTTTAATTGACGCGTCCCACGGTTGTGTCGTTGCTGGTTCGAGATAAAACGTAAGATAAACACATGCGGAGAATCGAATGTTATTGGTCAACCGAAATACCTCTTTTAGAACTTGATTGGCGGTTTATATATAAAATTCTTGTAGAGCTTTTTTCCAATAAATTATCAGATTATTTTTGAAAGATTTTTTTATTCGGCGTTGGTAATTTATGAACGTCTCGTATTTTTCGAGCGGGTTTTTCGTGAGGACGGTCCTCCGGATGATATAAAAAAATTGGTTATTTTAAATCAATATACAAATTAAAATATTGTAATGTAAATCTCGGAATTTATGTATTATTATGCTTAGATTTATATTCTGAATAAGCTTAGCATTTAATTATTACATTATATATACATTATGCTAAACAATAAAAAATATTTAGTATTTCAAATATAGCACATTCGATTATATAATATAATATTATGCGTATTAATTATTTTATTCCGTTCATAAATAAAAATAATTAATGCCTGTTAATTAGGAAAAAGCTTATTTGAAATAAATATTTTACTATTAGCAATAAAATAAATTTTTTTGTACTAAAATAAATTATAGAAATACGATCAATCCAAATTCAACATATTTTACTAGTTAAAAATATTTTCTTTAATATAAATTTCAGTGAAAAATAATTACAAACAACCACACCATACCATCATCAACAAAGCCGTGTGATTTCCAATAAAACCTACAAAGTCCACCAACATTTCTAAATCTTCACGTACCATTTCAACATCTGCACGCGTCCATGGATGTCATTGAAGCACACCACCTCATCACACGTCCGACCATTGTTCTTGAGAAATTTATGCCCCTGCGTCTTGGGCAACCACCTACAATGTAACCAAAAAGTTGAAACCCGTCCTGGGCAACCACCTCGAGCACCACCCACCTCCTCATCATCAGGACCCGGAGTCAGGACCGCCCTCCTCTATCAGGCTCTCCGTTTTATGCGGCTGTAAATCATCTTGGGGCGCTATGCGAATAATGTGCTGGAATTTTACAGCTTTCCACCCTCTCCTCACTCTCTCGTTTGGGTCCCTGTGGTATGGGAGGCAACTGGGAACAGCAAAGGACGTAAAACGTTGGTCGTTAAACTCCACCTGGCGCACCTATGCGTCGCTGTACGGTATTGTTGTCGGATGAAATTCTAGGTTGTGGTGTGAAAAATGCTCGTTTTGCGTTTATTTAATATATTTTCGTTTTTGAAAAACTCATATTAATGTCTGTGTTATAGATTAGATTATATAAAATTTATTTTGTGAAATCAATGTACGGAATTATGCTCAAGTAATTGATTTAAGCAGTCAATATGAAAAATTTATGATTTAAAATTTTCGCAATATTATTGTATTTAGATATAAAATTAATATTATATTTCTTCTGTACGTGATAATTAGGAGAAATGTAAACGTGTTTCGTTTTTAACGAATTCAGTTTTTTAAAAGTCGTGCGGGAATTCCAGTTAATTAATTAAACTGCTTCAATAAAGAACCTTGACCCTTTTGCGAAGCTCATTTTTCCTCGGAGTATTTTCCGTGACTTAATTAAAAGTAAATTATGCGTAAATGATAAAAATTCCATTTGTAATTCATCACACGTTTTGTATGAAAGTGAATATTTCAAATTCCGATTTTTTCCCGTTGAATTTTCAAATAAAACGGAAAATTTTAAATATTTACCTAACAATTTTGTATACACCTATGTATGTGTACGCATTACTATGCGCCAAGAACCAGAGTCTGCTCGCAAGGAAACGGTATTTTACGATCCAGCAAGATTGTAAATAATTCAATACAATTTATGTTTCGCATCGCAAACAAAAGAGAACGCGTTTGCCCTTTTTGCTTAATTCATACGTACCATGCAAAACACCCCACACAAAGATAACGTCGAACAATGCTTCAAAAGACATTTTCATAAAGACCGCGATATTTTATAACGAAACAAACGGCATTGAAATGAACAACATTGTTACTATGTAAGAAATATGCCAACACTACTACGCCAAACCGTATAATGCGAAATAAAATATAAACAGTCGAAGAAATCTACTCATTCGCAAACGTCACGCTGTTAATGAGCGAATTGTGAAATTTTGATACAATATCATATTTTTTTTAGGGAAAAGCGTAATAATACTAATTGGGAGCATGAGAGAAAAATTCTTATAAGAAAAAATATATATTTTCCATCATAATGATAAAATTTAATTGTATTCTTTCTCGTTTTATTACGAAGTATTGACATTTAACGTTGTCGATATCCATGAAAAATTACACGAGCAATAAATAAGCGGAATAAAGCAACGCTTTGACATTTCACACTAGTGTTTCGAATGATCTTTTTTATTATTTTAATTCCGCTTTCTGTATTGAACCGGAGGAGTCTTGGGGCGATTGTGTTCCGGCGAATCGAAAAGGGAATTCTCTTTTATGTTCCTGAAAGGGGATGCCCAGGAAGCGGAGGAGTGTGCCGTTGAAAGCTTTTACGTTTATTAAAGAAGTTCCATCATTATTCGCATTAATGTAAGAATCTTAACGACGGCTCGAGAATTTCGGCTACGAGCGTTTATTGCCTATCTAGCTTTATTGGCCATTTTTATGTTGGCTGCCGTGCGCAGACTTAAAAAATGTCTATTCCTTTTCCTTCATGTCGATAGTATAGTTTTAAAATTTCGGAACTGTTTTCGGATACTAATCAGGATATAACGAAAACAAAAGCTAATTCTGTTAAGTGTTAAATGTTTTATCGTTGAAATAATAATTATTAATTATGAATTCTTATAAAATTTTTGGAAAAAATACCGATTTCAATTTATGTTACTTAACTAAAGAAAATCACTAATTTTATTGATGAAAGTGAGGTGAAATCAAAGAGAAACGTGTGAATTTTAACAGTTAATCCTTAGGTCTCCATTATTCGAAATATTTTTGTATAAATTTAAACATTGCTAATTTTGTTTTTAAATAAAATATAGAAATACATATATGAAAGAACTTTATTGAGTAAATTAATGGACTGTAAGTATCTCGAGTAATTTATTATAATAGTGATTTCAAATTACAATACACTTTCGATTTTTTTTACGACGTTGGCAATATTAATTAATTGAAAGCCTTATTTAAGAGCAACGAGATTGATTGTTTTTAATCGAACGGTACGATACGTAACTTCATTAAAATTTTACAGGTTTCGATCAATATCATTGGATTTAGCCCGACAGAATTCAATTAACGTTGACGTTTATTTGCAATTCGTTCTACACTATACACAATGACAAAAATATTTTAATTTTAAATAATAAAAAAATGTCTCAATTATTTACATCTAATTAATAAAAAAATGCATATAAAATCTCGTCAGGGTGATCGTTTCCGAGGTAAAGATATTCTTCAAACGCATACGTTGTAATGGATATAAAATCCTCTTAGAGGTCGTTAAAATGTTTCTTCACATACACACGCTCGTTCGAATCTAACCGTTTTATTTTCGCGATATTTTACATTTGCTAATTCGAAACGATTCAATTATTACCACAGACACCCAGTGGAAAACGGCCTTCTTCCCGGTCCCTATTATTAAATTTTCTTCCGCCGGCAAAACTCTTACCCGTAATTGCTTCAGGTGAGCTTGCTGCCGTACTTTATGACTCAAAAAGCACTAATTCCCCATAATTGCTTGTTCCGTTTAGTGGGCTTGTGCCGACTGCTTGCGTCTTAAAGCTAATTATTGGAATTACCATTTCGAAGAACGTGTGTCTATTGCATTGAGCCTCCGCATACGTCATTCGCGTAATCGTTAATATAAATCATTTCGTATGAGTTTATATATTGTTTTTACACTACGAGTTCGCGTTATTTACGCACGTGTCAGCGTTCCTTTTTTTATACGTATTGTGCGTATGTGCAACGCGTATATTTTTGCCAATTTTATGTAACACGCTTTCGGTAGTAAAATGTAAAATGTCGCCCCATAAACACTTTACAACGGGGCGATACAAGTCAAATATTAAAAGGGAACGCAACGTCACCACTGGCAGGTGAATCCCTTATATATATCACATATGTATAATATATATTTTATCTGAAAACTTTTGAATCGAAAGTCATGAGAAATATGCAAATTTTGTTCATACCATCCGAATGTATGACGAAGATCGAAAGCGTGACTAAAAGCAAGTAATGTTCAAAAGGGTTTTTTTCATGATGTTTACGTTCAAGTCTAGTAAAAAGTGAAACTTTGTATATTGTTGGAAAATTTTTTGTTCGTCCTTCCGTCCATTGTAATCCTTTAACCCAGTTTTACATATTTATGGTGCATACGTTTCGGTGCGGCTTTGTTTTTCGTTCATATGCAAAACCTTTTCAAGAAACGTGTGCTTTTCGGTTGTTTGTTTTTATCACTATTTTTTCAAGACTTCTGTCGGCGCGAAACGGTGCCAGATTTGTTCCAGGAATACGGAAAAAAAATTCGAAGGGTACATAGAAGAGGGATTTAAATAATAAACAATAGCTACCGGTGAACGGAGGGTGGCAAAACAAATTACGATTTTAAACATTCAGTATATTTATCGGAAAATAGATAATTTGAAATGAGACAAAAATGCATTCATTTGTAATTAAGCTATTACAAGATACTTGATTCCACATAAACAAAAGTTTTATTCGATTTTAAATCAGGCATTCGTAGCTTTTATTTATTTCCCCAATTTCTGCTCAGTCATTAATTAAAAAAATAAATATTTTATTTTCAAATAATTCGGACGTTAAATCTCTCGTTCATACGTTTTTATTGACGCCATAAACAACCTCAGCATCGTCTGACCGATTGCACAACAGTCACACATTAATTTTATTTAGCGGCACACTAAAAAACAAAAAATGACTACGAAACGAACAAACTTCAACCCTTAAATTCAATTCACACCGGCACTTAAAATCAATTCAAAACGAATAAATCACGCTGACAACTGCTCCACTCATCTTTCTATTGTCCGATAATGATTTTTGAATAGGTATAACTCGAAGACACATCCATGCGGGCTTCTTGATAAGTTTCAATTCGAGTCGATTGCGCTTTCGATTCGCGCCATATAAAGGTCGCTGGAAATGGCTGCCGCTCAACAAAATGGTTGCCGAACTCGGCGACCGGTTCCTCTCAAGAAAGCTCGTTATACGAAGCAGATAACGAATAAATATCAACTGTCATTGAATTATGCGAGGTTCGAGCCCGACAGTTGGTCGGCGGACAACCATTTTCGTTTTTTTTTATTATTCGTCGGCGATGGGAACGGGTCGAAAAAATTCATTTGGTATTCAAGAGCGTCTGGGATTGGAAAAAAAAACACAATATACACACGGATCGATTTAGAATAGGTTGGAATTATTAATTAGACGATTCTAATTAAATTTATTTATTGCTGTGTTGGAAACGGACATGTTCTGCGGAGTTCGGTTTCGTTTTTCGGCTGGTGGAGCGATGGTATCACTTTTTCGAAATGTGCTTTTCGTATGTGCCTTCTTGATAAATATTCACACACTCTTTCGAGGGACATATGTGAAGGGGATAGGTGTATTTTTATAGCGTATGTGCAAGGAAGAAAGACGTTTGAGCCAAATGAATGTCGTAAAACTAGTTCCTGAGTTAAACCCAACTGCGGATCGACTTGATGTGTGCGTGTTATTTTTTTTTTTGTAAAAAGAATTAAATATATAAATGAACGTCGACGAAATGGAAAAATATTTTTTTTAAAGATTAAAGATTAAATTTATGATGATTTTCGAAACGAAAATGTGGAAAATTAAATAAATATTTCGGGTAATATTAATCAACTCGATAACTGAGGCTCTCATACATAATATTTTTTTGGAAAAAACTTAATTCAATATTTTTTCAAGAGCTTAAAATTTTTATTTTATATTAAAAAATATAATTATAATGCACATATTATTTAAATTGCGTTGTAAATAGCAATTGTGAACATAAATTTTGTAAAGATAAAGAAAAGGCAAACATAAATTAGAAAAATTTGAATTTTTAATATTATTCCGAAGTAAATATAACAATTATTACACCATATCATTAATATTATCAAAATGATGCTAAATTGCTACCAAAACGTTAATTAATTAAAAACGCCTGGATAATATATCATTTGACGTTGCGTGGCAATAGCCACATATCATTTAGCGCGAAATAAAAATAAAATCGCATGCTTGCTTCCGTTTTATGCTAATTGAATAATTCAATTTATAACACTGGAGTAAACAATATTTATCAAACAGATCATTCACACGTAAAATATCGCACACGTTTAGGAACTGTAAAAAATTGTAATAGATCATTAACGTCAATATATCATCTATACGCAATACAAAAAGCACAACGCGTTTATTGCGATCCGTCGAAATTCGAACATTCCAATTGATTTACGTATGTGTCGATTTAATGAAAATGTCAAACGTCTAACACGTTATGTCGTTTTAGTAAACTATAAAACGAAACGACTACAATGTACCCTGAAATCTGTATAAAGCAGGAACGATAGATCTATCCAAGAAAAAAAACGAGAACCTCCTCTTTCGACGAAAATGAACCGACATCGGTCGAACGAATCATTTTTTCGTGTTGAAATTTTTCCTTTTGAACGTGGCGAATTTATGTTGTGAACGCGTGTTGACGATGGAAGTATTGTGGGGTTGGTCGTGGGGAAAAAATAATCTATTAAGAGTAGAAAATTTAGTGGCGCGTAAATTACGGCCCTTCTGCCAGAGCGTTTCCTTCGTTTCTGAGAGGTGGATGGGTTTTATAAGAAAATTTACGACTCAGGCCTGGAAAAAAGCTCTGCAATTGAATGCTACCACTGGATGAGGGTATTAGCTTTCGTGGATGCGCTAGGAGATCGACTTACAAAACTATAATTTATAAAATTAAGTGACAGAGCGCGTCCGTGTGTGAATAGTCTCAAGTTACATTATCTTTTCGAGAAATAAATCATTTGAAAATTCGAAAATTTCATGAAAATAGATGAAAAAAATTAAGTTAATATTTTCCAGTATTTTTAATATAAAACATTGTTTATTTCTAAATATTCTATATCATTTTTAATTAATTGAATCTGATATTTATAGTCACGTTATTCGTTAATCAAATTAATTTTTATTATGATTATTTTTTGATAGAGAGAATCCATTAGCTAACCGGATAAAAATTATCACCGTTAATTTAAACTATCGAGCTCCCTTATTGAGTTATTCGACGTATTGTGCGTAAATATATTATAAATGACGTATTCATTGTGGTTTTCTTTGTCTATTACACATATTAAAAATTTTATAGCAGTCCTGCGATACCATATCTGGTGAACGCAACCGCCTACGAACCGCTTTAATAAGAAAACCCATTTACCAAATGAAGGAGAAAAAAGCAAAAAATATAAAACATACACGTGTATATAACATATTATATATATGATGGAGGCCTTTTAGCTTTCAGAACGACGAGGACACTCCCCCATCGATAGAGAAACCTTCATAAATTTCGACTCGGAGAGCTGTCTGCATTCCGCGATTACACGAGTGTCCACCAGACTATAATTTATGCCGAAATATTCCCCCGCTATATGTTTATTTTTGTGAACACATGCCGCCATTGAGTTTTTATTTTTGAAAAAACAAAATCTAAGAAAATATGAACGCAACGCATTAGAGCCGTATTTGGATTGAAGTCATGCGTTCGTGCTTCGTCCAATAAATGTCAAAGAAAAGTCAATCTTTTACGACCTTAGACATAAATAAGTGTATATGGAAAGCATGATAAGTGAATCGGGCACAGTTTCGATGAAAGTATTATACTACCCGTACATAACGAGATTAATGAATAAAACACAAAACTAAACCATACAAGATGACTCAGACGCCGATGACGCTTCGTCATATTCATAACGGTCAATGCGTTTTATCTACGGATCGATTTGAAAGCGTGGAAATTCAAGGAGACTCAACTGTGAATCGATTTATGATCAGAATCGCTAAAGCGAAAATTTCCACCTATCAAAGCGCGAAGTTCGAGATATCTCAACAACAATGGCGTCCCTGAATTTTACGCCAAACAGATTGATACAACGACCCTTCAATGTAATTGTAATGCAATTATAATTTAAATCTCACACTTCAAGCATGAAATCGAAATTTATTTAAATACTAATTTTATTATTTGCTTCCCTTTTGGAGTGATTCGCACGGAAGCCGCTCGCGCTTCTAATGAATTATATATTTGAAATTAAACAAAAATAAATTGAAAAGCGACGACGGGAGTTATTTTTCTTATCGCTAGCACCAAAGACTCGACACGGGCGAGATATAGTCATAAGGTTTTTTTTATGGGGCCGCGAATGGCCCCATTTCGCGGCCTTATTACGTGTATAAAAGCCCCCAGCTATCATAACTGCCGCGAGAAGTTAAGGCACAGTCATCAACCTGAGTGTCTGTGTGTATGTGCCGGTGTGCTTTTATATGTGTAAACTCTTTGTCGAGTGTATGTGTGTGTGTTTGTGTGGTGGTTGTATACGAATAATGACGTGGCCTTCGAAGGTTTCGAAGGTACGTGTGATGTTCTGTTTCAATCGAAGTACTGTTATTCGGTTTTGTCCAAGTGGAGTTGATTTGATGAATTTTCCTTTGAATATAAATTATCGTAAAGAACTTTTGAAATATATGTTAATGTCGTTGCCTACTTGAAAATTTGTGAAATTATTATGTTAATTGTTTAGCTTTGTCAGAAGCGCAATTTTCAACTGATCACAGAAATCGAACGACGTGTCGAAATCAACAAATTAGTTTTTATCGCGTAACATAAATTGGAATTTCTATTAATCTCCTTATTCAAATTTTTAAGGATTTCTTTTAATTTATTATATTATTAAAAAAACTGATTCTTCGATAATACTGAATACTAAATGAATGTAATATGATATAATTATATTTTACTGTGAAAATAACTACCTACTGGTTTTATATATTATATATAAAACCAGGAGTTAGTTATTTAAACCAGTATTATTTTAATATTAAAAAAATCAAAGGTTTATTTAAAAATAAAAATTACTCACTATATAAAAATGTGGGAAATTACAAATTATGTGTCAGAAAAACTTGATAATGTTATTAGTTTGTATATTATAATTTATGACGTTTGATAAATTTTTAATTTATTATACGTTGTATTCATACGTTATAAATTTTCCAACGATCCCGACTTGAAGTTTTTCGATGTTAATTATAATTAGTAATATTATAAACACGTTCGATTTTCGATTTAGAATCTTCGAATCTATAAAATATAGATGCCATCATAAACGTCGCTATGTGAAATATCATATAGACAAAAAATATCCAGAATCACTTACAGTTATGCTCGCGACTGTGATAATGGTAATATCGAGTTGATAATATTTTATATTCGAAACAAGTTTTCGCACTCGACACGTATATTATAATACAAGCATGGGAGCTTTCTTGTAGGTGTCATAAAACCACTTTGTCAAAGAATGCGATACAGGTATATGTACTATCCGTTAATATGTGTTATAATCATACGAAAGATACACATACTTTTCCGTCCAATCATCAATAAAGAATTGCATAATTTTACCAAGCAATGGAATTTACGTGTCAATATTTTTACTATTCATTTCTAACACACAATTCACACATTTTGAACGTTTCAGAACACTATTATAATTTCAGCACTATAAAGTAAAACTTTAACATCACAATATAATAAAATATATCCATACGTACATAGAATTGAACTAATCGCGCTTTTTAGTCGGAAAATCGCGATTTCGGGAAGAAATTTTCAGAAACGAACCAGACGGCTTAGAATCTAAATATGAACTAAAGGCTGGATCTGAGTTTTGTACGTTTATTACGAGACGGTTGGTTTAGTGGCATCATTATACAAGGCAATATAAAGAAGTGAAACCGCATCTATTATCCGTTCTGTGTGAAATTATGTAAGTTTCAGTTTACCATACCTATTATGAGGGCCCCGACGGTTCGCCCACAACACGCACTCAAATACTACACGAATCCTCAAATTCACAAAATTTGATATAGAATTATTGTGATCATATTTATCAAAATATCAACTTTCTATATGATATATTTTTAAATAGAAATTTCATATAAAATCTAAAAGAATTCTGAATAATTTTCCATTTTCATTCAAAATTTTCTTCATAAATAAATTGCGTTTTAAACATACGAATTAAATCAGCACAAATGTTATTAGAATAATAAATCATTATTTTCAGAAAATATTTTATACATGATTTATTCGCGATGAAATATCGATAAAATAACTGGATCAGTGTAGCGTCGATTTTGTTTATTATTTTTAGAAACACTGCTCATAGTTCATCAGAATATTAAACAAAAAAATATTTTCAGTATGAAACGCATCGGGTTGAATTTTACAACACTGTAAAAGTGAAACAGCAGACAGTTTGAATTTTTTCGGTTGATTTTTTCAAACTAACACCGGCGACCGTCTGCGATGCCAATTATCACCCTCAACCCGGCACCGGTCGGCCCTCATACTTTTTTTTTATTTTAACAACGTTCAGGTAAAATTAAGGTACCCTTTTGATTAATTCAAACATATATCCAAAGCAGATATTTTGCTTATTGAAAAAAATCAATTCATTGTATCTACATCACAAAAGCGCGAACAATACTCCCGAGTTCAACGTTCGTAAACACACGATTTACATAAAGCTGCCGTATTCGTTACATCGATTTGGAAAAAAAGTGAAAGCTACCACAGGATCGATATGTTTTCGGTGCAATGATAATAAAAGTTGTAGGCATGCAAATGTAGGCTGCATGCGACGAATCGCCCTTTGTTTCCCATTGTACCCTTTGAATGGTGGCACGAAACCGAAGATTCCTCGAAGATACTGTCGGAGTTTTTACAATACGTGTTTATCGGCACTTCGGATCGGATTCTTTTAAAAATTTTAGAGGAAAGCTCATTCGCGGGCTAGTTTGCGAGATTGCTCGTCTAGCGTGGCCATTCTTTCCCGTCGGACATTATCGTTTTATTGGCGTTGTGAAAAATTGCACTTCGAGTGCGCGTTTTGATAAGACAATAATTCGTATTGGTCAATCATAATTACGTTATTTATTGGTAATTTCAATTTTATCGCTTATGAACATCGACGATGGTTCATACAAATATGTTTACAACGTGCGAACTCTCGTATATTACATTTTTACATTTTGAGATATGTGCAATATAAAAAGACAATGTTACACCCTGAACTGTACATATTTTCAACATTTTATTATTTATCTTCTAAAGAAAAGCTTAAAATATTAAAATATTTTCAAAACGATTCAAATTTTTATATAAACTTTTCACAATGGCTGATTTACCTAGAGGAGGCTTTTGTCTCAAGATCCCAGTTGGAAAGTCTACTCAATAGCATTTGTGAAAAATATTTTTGATGAATTATTATAGTTTTTCTATACTAATTAAATAGATATCATGACAGTTGAATCACTTTCTGAAAAAATTAGTTAATTTGGACAAAAGCAACTTTTTTTCTACAATCACCCATTTGTTCTTTATTTTATAAAATTTACTATATCAATAATAAACAATAAAATTTTCGCCTACGGCGCTAGTTTTTTTCTAATTTTTATACTTTATTTAGGGAGGGGGGGTATTTGGAATCTGGTCCCATATATTTATACGGCTCGCAAAAAATTTCGACGCCTCAAAAATCCCTAGTGAACTAAGTAAATCCACCACTGAAATTCTATCAAAACTGAAAATTTTACCCACTTATATCCAATTACCTTCCATCCGCCCATCACCGACGACCTTTTCCTCAAAGCGCGAACGCCTCAACAACGCCCATTGACCACACCACATAAAAACGCCAATCATTACAAAGCGAAGGTCAAAAATCGATGCGACGAAGGTGAAATTTTCACCGAGCACGCAATCGATCACGAATCCGTAACAGTTTTTCGCGGTCGTTCGTTCGCTCCGTATAAGCAATAAAGCGCGCATCGTGTGCCCCCATTTTCCGTAATAATAATAATCGTCGTCGTCGGGCCCACAATAGGATTGGGTTAGGTTAGTTTTTTATTGCGCTTTAGTGTTGTTTTTATATTGCACCGCGCATATAGTGGCCGGTTTAAACTTTTATGGTTGAGCGGCGCGCGGAAGTATCGCCATACTCGAACTCGCGCGTGTGTTTGTGTTATCCGACAAATAGCGGACAAAACAGCTGATCAGCGGTTTATTGCTGGTGGACGTTTAGGATTCTTCGTGTTCGGTCATTTCGAGGAATTCGTGTGCGATTGAGGGGATCGTGGTCGTTGATGGGCGTTGGTCGAAGTGACAGAGTGATAATTGTGACAATTCGTACGGTGATATGTAATATTCATACTCATAATAGTTTGTATTCATCGTTTTCTCTTATTAGGTATGTATGATAAGAAAAAATGTTTGAACTTCCGGTGATATGGTGTAAGATTTTGTTATACACGTTTCGTACGATGATAACGATATATTATATATTGAATATTGATCATTTTCCATATTGTGGCTTTTGAGTGTGGTTAAAAGCTATCGGAAGTTAAAATGCACAATCATGAGTAAAACAGTTAAATAATAATGATATATAAATATATGACAAAAAATTTGAGTAATTTTCTTTTTAATTTTAGAATGTTCGATATAAGATTTCCGGGAAATTTCAGTATTTGTACTATGTGAGTAACGCTATATAATATTGTAGTATGATATTTGTTAAATTTTCACAGTTTAAAAATAAAAATTTTAAATTCGTAAATATTTTATAATAAAATTTATTATCGTCCATAATATTGTGACTATTATGTCGATAGTAATGTGAGTGAAGTGTAGTTTTGTTTGTATATTATCAATATATTCAGTGTTAATGGAAAAGTATATTGAACTTCACTTTTTCACATTCACTAATCGTTTCTAACTGATTCGATAATTTGGATTTGTATTGACAGCATTATTTCGAATGTGTATACATATTTTTAGAATATGCTAATTTTAACATATTTTAAAATTAAAATTATACACTTAAAACAATGAAAATTCTACTATTCTCGATTGAAGTTCTTAGGCATCGTTACATCACGCTTATAAATTTATCACACATACAATATTAATTTATTGCATCTTATTGAATAAACAATATATAAAAGAGTCATTAGAAGCGTATGAATAAAATGCAATAAAAAGAACATTAATGGAAATTCAATGCAACATTTAAAAGTAATTTTATTAGTAATAATAAATTGGTTACTCTTTTTCTGCGTCATTTTTATGGTTTTTTGTTTCATAAAATGGCATTCTCTAACATTTTAAATATAATATGAATTTATTTATAACGATTATGTGAATGAATGAACAATTTAATTCCCTTCAACAGTTTATGGAACATTATTGATATCCTACCAATATATTTTCGAAACGAAATGCAACAGTAAAAATAACCGAATTTTTCGATCTTTATAAGATGTTGTATATTCGACGGCGTCTGTTGTAAATTTTTTTTGCTTGCAAACTTTCAGCACCCGGATGCTGCGTTCCAGCAGATCAATAACCAGAGGCGGGTCCTCCGTAGAAGACCTGCGCACTTTAGCAAAAGTTCCCAGCAAAAGCACCAGCTAGAAATCTGGGAGCTTTCGGAGCTTTGATCTGCTGAGCTTGCTTTCAGACTCGAAACTTACAACCGACTATAAATGCATAGTATATGTATGATTATTTTTGACAAAGAAGTTTTTCTTCGATTTTTTTTTCTTTTATTTTAATTTCGACAATGAAATACTGTTTAGAATTATTTATTGGAATCGAATGAAAAATTATATTTTTGAAGTAAACAATTTTTTTTATCAAATTCGCTTTTGAAATTTAAAGTGAATAGCGTCAAAGGTTTATTTATGATTATAAAGATTTTCATATTAAAAATTCAGCTACATTTCTAACTCAATGGATTATATTCTATTATTGCGTCATGTTTGATTTTAGCGTGATATAACTGAAAAAATCATACTTTGATCTTGATCAACAAATTTTATGTAGTGAAAAGTTCTTTGATTTTTCTATTTCAATAGAATACTTTGTAAACTGGCTTGTTTCGTTTCATATTACAAAAATAAATGGGCTTGATCTTTAAGCATGTTTGTAAACTTGATTTCTGTTTTAATTAATTTGGAAAAAATATTTACAATATTAATTTTGACATTTTCCAGAAAAAAATGTATGAAATTTTAAGAAAAATTGTTTTGAACTAAGTATTCATAAATATGTTTTTTTAATCGAATAATTACAGCATTGTTTAAATTGTATATTATAAATCATAAAAATATAATATTTATTTAATTCTTACACAAATTTGAAAATATAGGATATTGTTTTTTTAAATAATCGGTATATAAAATCATTTTAATTTATATAAAATAAAAACTTCAAATATAACCACTTATATGAACGCGAATCTTTCACATTCAAAGTCACCCACCAAGGCCCGCGCGAACAACGCCAGCAACGTCTGCAAAATTTTCAGCACGCCAACAACCGGAAGACCCCAACAGAAAACACCCATCTCTTTCTCACTCGAACACAACGAACGAGAAAATAGAAAGAGACGGCAACGCTCACCTTTTTTCGAAATTGGCGCCGCTCCGTGATTGTACGAGAGCTCGTTGCGCAAGGGAGAGTCGCGTACAACCGGCACACGGAACGACTGCATTTCGACGCGAGACCGCCAACGCGACAGACGTTATCAGACCAGTCTGTCGCCGCAAAACTCAAACACCAACCCGAAATTAATTTCCCAATTGATAAAAGGTCGGAAAAAGAAGTGCGGTCGGCGTGAAAAGCCAACATTTTCCGCGGAAGTCGCGCGCCGCGTCCGCCATGACGCCCCGTTCGACGCCCGCCTGAGGGCCCTTTTCCACTTGAACGTTCGCCGATTCGACTCGTTCAAAGATTATTGCGATTGTCTACGATGGTTTGCAGAAGAAAGTTGAAGAATGATGGTCGTCCGATGGTCTGCGCGGTCGTCGGGCCCTCCTTGTTGACTCCGTTCATCAAAGCGATGCGCCGCTGTCGCTAAGCGCTAGCAGGTTAGTGTCAAAGTCAATAGAATATTGTTTTTGCCTTTTTTCCGTCAATTTTTCTGTAACGATGTTTGTTTGTTTGTTCTTCAATGTTTTTGGGATGTTTGCATTATTACATTGTCCAAGCGGCGGTTCGTTTTCGTTACGAACAAACGAAAAAGACTCACGTACAAATATTTCTATGTCTATTTGTATGACTAATAGATATGTCAAAAGAATTCAATTTTGCATTTTTCTATATTTAATTTTTTTTAAATATTTTGTACCTATTTTTAAGATTTCTTAAAACATTTTATGTTTTATTCAATATTAATATTGATATAAATGTAACTCAAATTTATAATTCATTATATTATAAGAATATTTAGGTAAAATAGTTAACTATTGAAAAAAGTAATTAATTGACTAGTTTATATGAAAAACTTGCATAGTTTTGAAATTTTTTTACTATCTCTATACAAAAATTCATTTAATTCAAATAAAAAATAATTAAATTAATCGTATTTCTTCCGCCCTAAAATAACTCATGTCATTTTAAATAACTCCGCCATTTTATATTGTAATAGCATCATTATCTTTACAATCCTATTTATTTTACGAACACTGCAATTGTACAGTAAACTCACCTAACTGCAAGACAGACTTAAAAATCCACACAGCAAACAGCAAACACCCAAACAACAACATTGACCGTCCGAATCACACAACAATCCATTCATAACACAATACAATTTTTATGTGTTTGCGCGTCACATACGATCCTCAAATATTGATCCGAACCGCAGAAATTTTGACAGCGGCGATAATTAAACAGTTAGCGGCGTCGTTATTTTAATTGCGGCCATAAACTATTTTATTGACCGTGGGCAAGTGACGAATGTGGACGTTGCATTTGTGCAAACAAATGCATATAGTTTGCACACAATTACGTCGAGTTCAAGGCGAGTGTTCGTGTGCGTTTTACGATTCGACGATATTACACAAAAATCCACTTTAAAACTGATAGCGAGATAAGGGTTTTATGCTGCATTTTACTTATCGAATCTTTTTGTAAAAAAGTAATGCACTTTATTGAGAAATCATTCATTTTTTTTGCGAATCGCATTAAGAAAATCGATTTGATAATGATATTTTAATTAATCGGCTGTACATCGAATTTCAATTAATAAACAACACGATTATTAGCATTATATGGTCGTATCATCAACCCTTTTATTTGTGCTTCAATTAAATCGCACAATACATACATCCATAAATATTTCCATGAATCGTCCGATTGTAAAAGAAATTACAATAAATTGCACCGGAATACGTTTAATTCGTTTTGTAACAATAAGATAACGGTTTAAAAACACGTAACGTATGATATACGATGTCTAATTGAAACAGTGACTATAATTCAAATTATGGCGCGTAATGATCATATATTTATGAAGTGGATGAACATTTCTTTTTACTGCGCGAGTTAGCATATGATAATTTTTACGTTTGCTGAAGAGTCAATGAAATTTACGGTTTTTTATTGGTGATGTAACGAATTTTTGAATGCTCGTATTTTGAGCAATAATACCGTAGTAATCGCCGATAAAAACGTAAACATCACTATGCATCTAATAGACTGAGCAAATACATTTTTACGCTAGACACTGTGACGTATCTCTCGAGTTTTGTTCACCTTTTTCTTGGTCAATTTAGAAACAGGTCCGAATTGAATTTTGTATACTTCTTCTTATCTGAATATCATTTGTATATATTTGTAATAAAATTGTTTGGTATGAATAGTTTTCTATTTATAGTTCGTGTTATTTTTTCAATTTGAATTAAAAAGTAAATTAATCTAATTCAATAAAAACAGAGAGTATTTAAAGAGTTTACAATGATTTTTTTTTAGGAAAATATAAATTGTAGAAAATTTGATATAAAAATTAAAGTTTATTCTATTTTAAATACCGATAACATCAATGGCATAGAATAAATCATAATGAGGAAATACTAAAATATTTTGGTTGATTGATATTTGTTCCCTAATTTTCGTAACCGGCAACTGGATTTTCCAATTTTCTTTTTTATTTATAATAGTCCATGAATTTGATTAGATTCTTGTTATTTAATTAATTCTGCATCAATTTACATATTTATATTTGAAATTTGGCGTAAATACATATGGAAAATTTAAAGTTAAACTTTACTATCCGTTTTAAACATCCAACGTATCCGTGTATTCAAAGACAGTAGGGGATTCCAATTTAATTAGAATCAAACTAGTAAAAAAAAAAAACTAGCAAATGAAGTAGACGTATAAAATCAATTTTTAATTCAAATCCCGTTAAAATATATTTTAAATATGCATAGAAAAAAAATTAAAAAATAATGATTCAATCCACAATTATCATAATTCAACAATAACAATTAACTAATCAAAGAATCTTCGAATTAAAAATTAAAAAAAATCTAAATCCGGCACCGTTCAAAACTGTTTACGTCCGTTCAATAAAAGATAAGTTAATTGGACTGTTACGTCGTATAACCGTCGGCGCACCTGTATATTTATTTATTCGAAGCGTTTCCCCGCGAAACGACTATTCATTCATAAACCGAATTATTGCCGGGCATGACCTGCGGTAACTCGCGTAACTCGGTCGACGCCGAGCCGCTTTTTTCGCCGATATTTATTTGTTCTGTCTTTTTAGAGACACAATTAGAGCCACGCCGCCAATTTATTGAGCAAATTGGCGAAAAAGCGTCACTTGCCCGCGCCCCGCCTCGCCCCCCTCGTCCATGGTCAACAGAGCTATTTTTATGGCCTTTTATGACGCATCGCTTTCGATTTCGTGTTCCGAATTAGCGGGCGAGTGTCGGTGACCCCTAATAAAAACAGGATAACGGAAAATGTGGTTGATTTTATTGTTCGAGCGTTGGTACGAAGTGGGTTGTTTTGGTTGTAATTGAATTGCGCTTTGTTTCGATTTCATTTTGTATTGATTATTTGGTTTGTTTATTTTGTTTTTATACTGTGCAGAGTTCGGTCGGTTTATTTGTACAATCTTTATTGTGTTTATTCACGTTTTGAATTATTATAATATTTGTTTTTTTAATATTTATAAGCATAAGCATATTTGTTTAGTTAGAAGGAATTTTCTTTTTGTGAGAAAACAATTTAATCGTGTTGTAGATTTTTTACATGATTTTCAATATTTAAAAACATTAAACGTGATTATTTCAACATTTTTCTGGATTCTTTCAACGAAAATCTTCCACTAAATTATTATTTTTTTTTTAATTCTAATCAGCGCTTTATACTACAAAAATATTTTTATATCATTAATGATCATATTTCAAAGGTTCATTTAAGTATATAAAATCATTTTATTTATCATTTTTAGTTTAAATAATATTTAATTTTAATCAAATGATTATGAATTTCTTATTTTCCATTATATCTAAGGATATTTAGCAAAAAAATATTCGTTTCAAATAATCTTATTCGAATTATTTTCGAAAAGCGTTACAAGTTTGTGCATTTATATTTTATTTCTTTGTGGAAATATATACATACATATAAGGAAAAGTTTTGAAATGGGCGGAGCTACTAAAGCTGAGTAGGCGGAGTTTGAAAGTGCCACGATTGGTTCAAAGCGACTGCAAATGGCCGCCGGAACTCACCGCTACAGGAATCCAATAGGAATTTTAATTTGAATACAGACTGATAAGAAATATTTCAAGGATTTTTATCTAAAAAAAAAAAAAAAATGAAACATTCACGTACCCGTGAATAAATCTCATAAACCGTAATCAATCTAATGCAATCAAATTAATTCTTAGTTATAAATTCAATACAAACAATAAATAAAATTTCTTAGATTGTTACATATATCATTGTTCAAAATGATCATAAATTATGGATATTTTATTTTATTTTCGAGTATGAACATTTGTATATTAATTCGTTATTCTATAGTGACAAATTTTCTTTAAATAAGCACCATTTCAAATTTTAATATGGTTATATTTTTCGTTCATGTTAGAATATCGTTCAAGCAATAAATATTTCGTAACCACCCTATAACTTTTGAATCCACTGTGGGATATGTAGGGGACTGCTTATCCGGTCTCTTCTCCATTTGACGATCGAATGTCCTTCTCCATAAATAGATGTCACTAAAATTGGATATAAATCAATCTTTAGAAATTATCACATATAAATTTATAATAATATTGAATGAGTATAAAATATATAATAAATTTTTATATTTTGATTTTTTTGCAATATAAAAATATTTTTTGATAGATATCTGTATTTGGTTTGTAAAAATAGTCTCCTTTGATGTTGACATCTGAAGATTTCGTCTTTAAGTGACGTATCATTGTCACAGATGTCACTGATAATATCTAATATTTTAATTATTTTCATCTATATTTTTTTGAAGAATATTTCTTTGAACTGTTTTCATTGATAGGAAAATATATAAATCAAAATCTATTGTTAAAATCTAAAGTAGACGATATTATAATTTGAGCCAATTATTTCAACATAAGTGATCTTCTTTGATTTTCCAATATAAAAATCTAACAAAGAAAAAAATTAAAAAAATAAAATACTTCATAAATCAACCATAATGAAATCACATAAAAAATCCGTCTATGTTTCAAGCAAACTTTTTCAAAAATGGAAGTACACAGGCATCTGAATTAATTATTTTTTTCACGTCCCTTTTTTATTCGACTACCTAATACCTCGAAATAACTCTCCCCTCTCTCTTTACATAACCTTTAGGCGAAGTGGTTCCCCTAGCCTTCCCCTTTGCAAATATATTTCTTTTAGGGATTATGGCGGAAACGTTCTATCCCACCCAAAGCCGAGCGAGAGATCAATGGCGTCGCGTGAAATTCAATATTTTATATTTCTTTCAACAAACAAAAATATTAAATTCAATAGATAATATTGAAATAAAACATAATCTTATAATGATCATTTTTTACAACGCATGAATATTCATTCGCAGGTGTCGTTTCCGCTATTGAATTTCGAACCGTATTCAAATTAAAAGTTTAGATATCAAAATGTATTTATATTAGAACTTGCATTGTACATGTATAGTTTTTGCATCATTATATTTATTTTTTTATAGCCAAAAAAACAAGCATAAAACAAAAATATATTATAAACTTTTAATTTATTCATAAGAAGTAATTGAACTCATTATATTTTATTTTAAATATAATCATATAAT
This sequence comes from Hydropsyche betteni, assembly GCA_028571205.2. Lineage (NCBI taxonomy): Eukaryota > Metazoa > Arthropoda > Insecta > Trichoptera > Hydropsychidae > Hydropsyche > Hydropsyche betteni. The sequence continues at coordinate 575,936 of JAOXNN020000017.1, forward strand.
ATTTTTTTAAAAAAATCAAATATTATACAGACGATACTCATGGTACATCCCAATACCCTTGCAAAACAAAAAGGGCGGTATACACACACACACAAACCACCGCCGCGTAATTGCATTATCTCGTCGGCTGATAACACCCACGCCCGTCCGCTCTCCGTATAATTAACTTAAAATATAATATAATAATATACGTGCAGCACTCCCCCATCGACTAATGGACGCCACTGGAGGCCCCGCGGCGTAATTACGCCAGCCGTGGGCGCGGGGGGAGGGCGGGGTGGGATCGGGCTCGAAGGGGGTGGGAGCCGGGTGGCGGCCATGTTGGAGTATTGATCCGGCGGCCATCATGAAATGGGCGGATGCTGCGACTGCGCGCGGCCATCTCTCATGGCGGGCGGTTTGCGCCGTGTTTTCAGGATGGGTTTATGGAAATGGATTTTTTCGAGTTGAGGTTTTTTGGATTATTTTTTGGGTTTTTTTTTTTATTTTTGATTGAAAATTTGATGTGTAATGTTTTTTCTTTGTAAATTTTGAATCTGTGGAAATTAAGTGATGTGGAATCTTGTACGATTTGTAGATTTGAGGAAATTCGATTTTCTATGGATGAAAATGTTCAATGATTCTCCTCAAATTTGTCTAAATATAAGTAATATGTCTAATGACCAATCTTAAAATAGTAATATAAAACGTCAATCTTCAAACTATTATAATAAAATTCACGATATAATTTTATAGAAAAATTCATATAAATATTTGGCTTTCTTGTGTATGGAAAAATTTTGATATGTTAATACTTTGTTCAATTTTGAATTTGATACGAATTCAATAATTTTATGATTTTTGTTTTGTATAAAAAGTAATATTTTATTATTTGAAGGGTCAATAAATTTTCTATTTGACTCAGAATTGTCAAATTTAAATTGTGTATAAATCTGGTATCTTTTGAGAACAAAGTTTTTCTTTTTATTCAGATGATTTTGTAGATAAAATAATCATACTGATACTAGTACAATAATTTGATCAATCAAAATAAAAAATGAATTCAAACATTTATAAATAAAAAAAAAATATTTATAATATTCATAAAATACAACATTTTCACCAATAATTACATGAAATCTCAAAATTTAACTTCACCTAATCATAAACAACAAAAATATCTTACAATTTTCATTAGAATGATGCAAAATTAATATAAAAATTTCGTATCGCATCTATTATACATTGGCACAACGATATTTTTTTCTTGCATTTTAACTACCAAAGAACGGACGTGTTTGATTTATGTAGTCATTTCAATCGCAGTTTTGTTTTATTCCTTTCCTTTTAATTATCTGTTTAATGTCGGTTGTATCGCGCCGGGCGGCGTTTGTCAAATGTTTAGCACAAAAGAGTGACGTCTTCATATGTTGGTCCATTCCGTTTTTACATTGTATTTTATCTATTTCAATAATTATAAATCATTCCAAGATTGAGTTTCAGTTAATCTATCTATTCGGTACTGTTACCCCTATTTATAGTTCTATCTTATGCGATTAAATTTATATAATTACATTTATTTTGATAATGAAAAATTCAAAGAAGAATTCAAATATTAATACTTGCTTATTTTCGAAAATAAGAAAGGTATAGTTTCAAAATATAATATTTATTTAAGTCTGTTGTTTTATTCATGATTCTACATAGTTATTTTTAAATAAAATAATTATTAAAACAATGATTGTACTAAAAAATCGGTTTATTATTTTATTATGTATGAAAATATTCGAATAATAAACACAAGTTTTCTTTGATTCTATTGCCGACGGTAAAAAGTTTGATTTTCATTTTGAAAACAATAGGGATTGGATATGAGGAGTCTTTGTTCTCATATTTATTTGAATAAACAATAAAATAAAAATTGATACAATAAATCAATTTTAAAATAACTTCAACTATAAATATCAATATTATATTTAATTTCCGCTTGAATTTTTTCATTGAGCTGAAAAGCTTTTTTTGCCTTCGGCTTCACGCAAAAGTATACTAATTATTTTTTTTTCTAAATTATAATCAACAAAATCATTACTTGAATTGAGATTTCGAATAGAATTTCGATAGCGTGAGAAGTGACATATTTGAATGTGATTTATTATATCAATTCATAACTATAATGCAAAATAATTATCTCAGATTTTTTGCGCTAAAAGTTTTCCCAATTTAGATAAAAATATTCACACACGATGCTAGATTAATTAGTTTTTCTTTAACTCTGTTTATTTTTAATGTAGTGAAGCGGCTTCTTGTGATCTCTTAATTGTGAGAAATAATTAGTGGAAGCAATTAAAAAGGTTTCGTACATATCTAGTATTATTTTCTGTAAATTATTTACACAAATAGCATGTTTTTACATTGAATAATAATACACCTTGAAATTTTATTTACAAAGTAAAAACCATATGGAAAATTTTCTTGCCGACGGTGTCGAGAATTTAGTTGTTATCTATGTTTTTCATTCCTTTCTATTCATATCGTAATAATTTTCCAGATATCTGAAAATGTAAAAGTGTATTATTTATTATTCTGTTACAAAGTAATGTTTTGTGTTAAATTTCATAATGTTGAAATACGACGCCGTAAAATATGTAATACCATACCGATCCACTTTCTTATGTGAAGCTTTTAAGGTTTCATTCATTATTTTCCTAGGTGACTTTTCTTTTCATCTGAAAAATAATAAAAAAAAAACTTTTATGCAACATAACAACATATATTATACTATCGAAAATCATAAATCATTATCGCTAGTGAATTTAATTAACAAATTCCATTGCGAAACCAACTGACAATGAGCGACGTTCATTCGAGTAAATTAAAAAAGACCACCCAAGAACTTTATCATGCTCGATCCGAAAAATGTAAATCTTTCGCCTTTATTTTTCAAAACAAATATATCTCAATACTTTCAGTTATTTTTATTTAAATCAACGCACAAAAGAACGCACTTTGAGCACAGATCTAAAACAGTCTATAAAATAGCAATAGGCACTTTTCTCAAAGAACGCAATAAAAAAAGAACTCAAACAAATAATAAAATAGTAAAAAAAATATTTTCAATTAATTTAAAATAATGAGTATATTTTTATAATATGCCTAATATGAATTTTAAAAAAATACTTTTCTTTGATAATTTCCTTTCTTTTTGTATAAATTCCATTCGTTTCTTAGAACACCTACAATAAGATAGAACAGAGTTGGATTAGGGGGTTATGGGCCCCGTCTGTTCAAAGGCACCATTTTACGACAACGAACTCGCACTTACGCCGAAAAGATACCGACGCACACGAGAAAAGCGCTCTCGGGACAATCCTCAATCAAAATTACGGCTCAATTGCCTTGGCTCAATAGCTCAAATGCCCTCCCAACTCAAAGGGTTACTACACAAAAGCTGGAAGGGTTTCCGCGGAGAAAACTAGCGATTTAAACTCTAATCTTTTCGATATAAAACGGAGGCTATTTCGATCTTGTTTGGGAGGCGATGCAAGGGGTTTGCGGTAATGCAAAAATATGCAACGGAATTAATTAACTTTACGTAATTTTTATTGCGATGCTGGCATTTATTGGGGGCATAATTTACCGTGGACGTTGATATAAACTAAAGTAGCGTGGAGTTTTTTTTCGATCGCGTGTATTAGTTACAGCTATAACTACGGATGTTAAGACTGTAAGTTATAAACATTAATACTCATATACGTACCGGTTTTGATCTCGGTACGTTGGATTAATCATATTGCTGGTACTTTTATGTTATCTGTATAATTCAGAATTCAAAAAAAAGATTGTTCGTTAAGAGCATTATCGAATATTTAAGAATTTATTGATTAGTGTAAAAAATGTAAAATTTATAGTTATTGTTTTAAAATTTATGCGTTTCAATTATCTTACAAGGTATTTTATGTACCATAAAATTATGTATTTTTATGTGTCATTAATTGTGACAACATTATTAATCTAATAGGTGTCATCATACATGCTTTTAAACCAAGATCACCTTAGCAGTTATTAAGAACCGTTAAATTCTAAAATTTAAATATACGACAATTCTCAAAAATCGACCACTACTTAAGTGCTTAAAAAGCCATGATATTCGAATATGTTCAAAATACATTTATACTATATAAAATATAATACAATATATATGCATATATTATTATAAACTTATCAAATATTTCATTTTTTTTGTTCAACGCAGACATCGTTCTATGTTATATATTGTAAATATAAAAAAAAATCTACTATGAACAAACTCCACGGTAAGTTATTCATCTAAAGTAGATCGGTAATTTACGACCTCCGATGCCGTTGATACACTTGAAGTGAAGCCTTGAATATTATATATATTTTCTTCCCCGGTGAAGCCAGAACACCCACTCAGCACGCAGGGTGGATATGATGCATGAATAAAAAGGCGGGAAACATTTTTACACAACGAATATAAATATTTTTTATTCGGAGTGGAAAACATGCCAAGAATTTCATTGTGAGCATGTGCGTTTATCACACGAAAATATGATAAATACGCATTCCGTAACCGAGTTATTCAGAGTCATAAATGTACAAAGACTGTATATAAGAACATCGTATTTCATATGCAAAACGTACATTAATCCAGCGTAGCGTTAGAAAATGAACGCACTCGTTTTTCATAGGGCCGCTTCTATTTTTTTGTATTCGGAAAGTGTAAGTGTTCGAATTGTGAATTCTTTCCCACACTTTGACGAAAATGGGATTTAATTGTTCGTGGCCGTGGGTCGCTTAATAGCTTTTGTGCCCTAACTATTCGGTGTTTGTGAATTGACAAAAGGGTTTGTTACCCCCGGATGGGTAATTTTATCTTTGCGTCCATACTATATACAAACGGCCATTCGTCTATCTATATAAATGTATAATATAATATATTTCGAGGGAGTATCAAAGAGCTCCGTTTCAATTAAATTGTCAATTTCAAACTAGAAAGGGTTAAATGGCTCCTGTTTTCATTCGTAAAATGCGGGAAACACGTGACTGAAGATTATATACGTGAAAAATAAATACAATAGGGGTATTTGATATTAGAAAATAATTTAAATCACTAAATGTCGGTATAGTGGTCGATATAGATTTTTTTTTAAATAAATTGACAATACGGGCGTGAAATTATAATTTATTATCTTGGAATGAACGAAAACTGAAGGTCGGCCTTTCAGATTTGAGCTTTGACATTTTTTTATCCGTTGCGAAACTGAGCCGTTCACCTTGATCGGACAACGGCATTAAAGTAAAAATATTACGTTTTATCGTAGGATATTTTATCAAATATATCGGAATTAATTTTATAGGGGTATTATCTGATTATATTATATTACACAGATAGGTAGGTGTATGCGAAAAGTCATGAGTTGGGCGTATTTTATTCGCGGCACTGTTTGCCTGTTTGTATGTTTGAGCCAAAACAGCCATAAAACGAGGTCTCTCGTTCGTATAAGAATGAAAACCAATCATATACAGAGTCGCATCAAATGCCGACGTCAGGAAAACCTGGCGCCGACCCTGTTCGCATGATGGCGCCTATACATTATTCCGTTAAAAAGCACGCGCGTGCATACAATAGAAAATATCAAAGGAAACTTATAATCGAAAATGAATACACACATAAATTATGATCTGAAAATATGAGACGAATCCATACCACCATCGGTAATTCTAGATCACTGTTTATCATACGCTCAATGCCTCAGAGAGGCTCGTAAAAATTCCGCTCCATATTGTGTTAGCGAAATATCATAGCAAACATATTTCTCGTAAAAGGGCGTGGCATTTCGAAAGGCTTCGACGGCAAAAGCTCTTATCGCACGAATCTTATTATATTATAGTACGCGGGAATAATGGAAAGTTACGCGGCCGATATCCCCGGGACTTTGTTATCCCGGGAGCGAAACCTTCGTCTCCATTGTAATCCAAACGAGATTAACAACATTACTTTGGGCGGCAGGCGAGTGGGTGGGTGGTTGGGCGCTCTGGGGCACAATGGCTTCCGGCACAATAAAAGCCTTGGCTTATCCGGAGGAGGTCGACGACGGTGGCTTCTCAAGCTCCACGAGATGAGAAGATTTACGTCGACGGGATGAAGCTCGTGCCCCCGGGATCCTGCCCCCACACCGTATTCTTCAATTTATTTTAAAAGCAGGGCATGTGCTTCTACGGAGGACAACAAGACGCCAATACGCTCAACAGCGTATTCCGCAATAACATCACAAAACAATTCTATAATATTACATATAGAGACTCAATTTAGATAGTTTTTCGTATTCAAACTCAACAAGAACCATCTTCCCTCATTAGAATAAAAAATCCAAATTTCCAATGAATATCTAATGAAAAAGTTGAATTCACACACGTACACGCGTAATTACGCGGCAATTCGGCAACCACGTACCACGGGCGGTAATTACGAGCATCTCCCGTATCATTAAATTGCCCCAAACTCGAAATATATCCCCACACACACAGCCGGTGTATATTTCGTGTCCTCCAGTGCACGAGGCTGAACTTTAAGCGGCAAAGAACGAGCCGGGGCGTGTTATTTCGGTGCTGTGCTGTGTCAACGTACTTTCTTCGTTTCGATTCCCCGAGCCACCCACAACCCATTACTTGGGAGGCTGGTGGCCCCTCCCGACTTTTACGACTCTCCAAGTACGCTTCAATGGTTTTCGGTATACGGAATGTAAAGAAAGTCGTGTCTGTGTGGGTTTTTTGATATTATTTTTTTGGTTATTCTTTGAAATTTTGCGTTATCTGATCGTTGAACTGAGCTTTTGTCTGATGGATCTATATATTTTTGTGTCATATATATTCAATATAAAAAAAAAACAAGACTTAATATCTAACGTTATTTATATAAAAAATCTAATGGTATGATTTTAAAATGAGTAATATTTTATTTACTATTGCGATACTAATAATATAATATTTAAATACATTATGGTGTGGTCAAAATACTGCGTGTGCTGTATATATTGACGATTTTCTCGTATGGCTTTAGCGGATGTGCTGGCGTGTTTTTGCGAAAGTACGTATCCTCATCCATATATCCATTATGTGCACATACTACGTCTATTCAATATAACTAGAATTGTTTGTTCAAGGAGAATGCTGAATCGCTCACAATGCCGAAGGAAAAAAGAATAAAGGGAAAAACCGCCCGACTCCGATTTATATATACAATTTCATGTAAATATTTTTTTTTTCGACATAACTTCACTCCGAGTTTATATAGCTGGGGAGAAAGTGTATTTCACTCTCTTATATATTATTGATTGTTGTGCGCAGTGCGGCGCCATAAGTATACGAGGAAAGTTTCCGCGGGCTTAAGGCGAAGTTCATATTAAAGTTTCTCGTTTTACGGGTAGATATGAAAAGCCGACATAAAAACAAACGAAGGAGATAATTAGAAAACTTGCGAAAGTAATTTTCGAGAGAGGAGGTAACGGCACTTTCGGGAAACTTGAAGCTTCTAGAAGGCTCTCAGAGGGGCACAAATATTTGACATCAGTTATTTATGAAAACGACGTCGAGTCGAGCGACGCTGTAGAGCTCGCACATAACTTATATATTCTATTACAGGAACGTTCTTGGCTTTTTATATTTGAAACATATTTATGAATGCTTTGCATACGCGACGGCTTCGTACGAAATTCATTCTGATTTTTATGATGATTGAAAATCGGAAAAGCGAGGAAAACTCGACGCTTGTTTTGAAAAGAATATCGGAACGCATTAATGATTCAAACAAATATTTTTGTATCCGAATGGATTATGTAAATATCTGACAAGTGCATAAATAATATAAATTATTGTTTGAAAGCTTCTCGTATACGATTTTCAACAAAATTGATTATTTTCTGTGTCATTCGTAAGATTTTATATATACTTGTGTATGAAAGAACGTGTCGGGAGACCAGGTGGCAGTGAAATTTTCCTTTTTACGGGGTGAGTGTTCGCTCCGTAGATTGGTATGCCGATGTCGAGCTTACGACGAAACTATAAAGCTTTTTCTCATTTTCTTTTGTTGGTCTGAGGGATTTACTCTATGTATTTCAAATAAGGCAACAGCTAAGAAAAAATTGTGCCTCCTTTCCGAAGCAAACGTATACCCGTATATAAAAATAACCCACCCACCCTTCACAACAAAAAGCTCATCTCCGATACCGCATAGGAGAATTTGTTTGACAAGACGATTTAGTTTATTTGTCACGAACGTATCGCATGTCCCCAAACCACCATGTTCCACCATTTTTTCATCTTCCTTATCTTGATAGTGTTTTTAACTTATTTAGATATTTCCTTGGCAGGATCCCGACCGTTCTTGAGATCGTATCGCAACCCCCTTCGCATGAGAAATCTCGAAACGTCCGTTCGCATAAAAAGTGGTGGTATAATAAGAAAAAGCTCGTGCTTATGAACGCACATATATTTCCATACGTTCGGAAATAAATTGGAAATTTTACGATTTAAATACGCCCGCGGTAATTCCGAGTTTTTAACTCTGGTAACTCGACGGCGCGTATCACGATGGCGCGGGGATTTCGAACCGGTAATGTTATATTCACATGCCAGGCACAAACAACGTTTTTGATATTATAACTATGACGATATATTATATTTTATACAAGTTGCCGCCCGAGATGACACGCAATAAAAACCGGGCACGGAATCGAGGGAACATGGCCGAGGGAAGCGAAAAAACAAAATGGAAAAAATCGTATATGGACCGAGCTGAAACAAGAAAGGAGAATAACGAGAAACAACGGGCGGACGATAAAAATAAAAATGTAAGATTTTATCATTCTATCGGAGTTGAAATCAAATTACAAATGTTTATATCGTTTCTGGACTTTGTTTTGAAAGAAAAATCCATTTCAGCGGCGTCTGTCTTGCCCGTGGCGACGACGAGCTTTTCAAAAGTTTTTATGGCCGTCAGCGATTTTTCAGGGAACTGTTTGTACGAATCGTTATATTTAACTCAAAAAGATTTTGCAAAAATATAAAATCAAAATTTTCCTACTATTTTTTTTCACGGAAATTGTATATTAAATATACATAGTTGATTCTACAAATATTTGAATGTTGAAACAAACACAAAATTCAGCATTTTAATTAATTCAAACATCACGTGCTGTCGGAAGTTCAGCAAATTTAATCCATAAAAGTGGTCACGTTTTGTTAAATGAAAAAACAAACGCTATCTTTATAAAAGTGTGTGTACATATAAAAAAGCGATGCTTTTTTCATTTTGCTACCATCGCAGAGGGACGAATTTGCATATCGTACAATTTTCGTGAAAGCGCTGACTTTGTAAATTAACTTTTATCTCGGTAGCTTATTTTGAACAAGTGACATTTACGCGTTTGTTTAATACGCGCCCGCGCTGTAATTTTTTCCACCCAAAAAAAAGCACTCACGAATATATCTCTAGCGCGATACGTATAAAACGTTCTCTGTATATAGAATTCTGAAAGCATTTTAAAGTGGAACAGAAAAGTCGTCCGAATCGAGCCGAACGGAAATAAATTAGTATAAATTTCGACAATTCGCTTTGTCGGTGCCGGGGCCGCGATCGGAAAATGTCCATAAACCCGACGAATTTATGTCGTATTCTTTTTCGGAAACGACGGCTTATTACAACAGTGTTGCATTAAAACATCTAAATTACTGAACTTGAAGGAAAAGGGTTATCTGGCCACGAACGCGATGCGTCCAATGTAATTTAAGGTGAGGCCTTCGACAGGGGTCACGACACGCAACCAACAAAAAAAAATTAAATATATGTGAGCATTTTTAAGACCATCAAATTGCAGAAGCTCACGAAACCATTATATAAAATCATATGAAAAATACATCAACATTTTAAATTATAAATAAATTAAATCGATACATCGAAGCCCTAGAATGCATAAAACCACAATTACGCCCAAAAAAAAAACCGACCACATTCGAATAAATTAATTAAACGATCGACATAAAATTCGAAAATCACAGTGCAGCCCTTATCTGCGGTACACCGACCTTCCTTTTTCGATACATTTCGATCCCGTTTTCCATTTTACTTATTTGAATTTATACGCGCGCTTATACACACACCTTTTTTCGGTCTCGTAAGAAGCGCGAGATAGTGCTGCGGAGGGCCGTTTGTCAGCCGGGTTTATGGCGGCCGATGGGGGCCGCAGCCGGCCCTGGCACGGGGGCGGAGTCCCCGCGGGGGCCCCACTCTTTCTCTCTTTGTATTCAGCCCCCGGACCGGCATAAATAACGGTCGAGCGCGACGGCTTGATTTACCAACTGGCGTTGCTATACGTGATCTCCCGGAGAACTCGACACAAACATACTTTTGTGTGGTGTGTATGGGGTTTTGGGATCAAAAGACGCAATTTTGGGATGGGTGGGTTGTTTTTGGGTAGTGGAAACCGTTGTTTGTTTTGCGTGTGTTTTGATGGAATAGGTGATAAAATTATGCGGAAAATGCTAAGTGGTGTTCCATGAAAATGTTATTTCGAAAGATCTTTTTGTGATTTTACTAATATTTTTGGACAGATTTGATTTTGAGAAATTTTTTATTATAATAAATTTTCGAAAGAAAAATATTGCAGAAAATTTAATTTTGTTTTGAGAAAAATTTCCTTCAAAAAATTAAACGGAAAATTTCATGTCATAGCTGTATATAATATTCAAAAAATGACGATTTTCACGATCAAATTATTAATGAAGTTATTTAATTCAATATTTTTTTAAATATTATCCAATTATTTTTCCTTTCAAAAGTATCAATATGAAAATATAAAACTTTACAGTTATTTTGCTAAACCTTTTTTGAAATAATATTTTGTTCAAAAAATCAGGTGCTTATGAATATTTGTTTAGTGAATATAAAAAATAATATTTATAGTCATTGAGTTTCAAAATACCTGTAATAAAATACACGAAACAATCACTAAAATAGAATTTTTTTGTTGTTTCCTTTATTTTAGATAGTAGATTATTATTTTTTTTCTCTGATGCAACCTGTATTTATAAAAATAGTAATAATATATAACATGCACCAATTAAGAACGAGCTTTGAAAAACTCATACTCGTGTTTATTTTAATGCTCATAACTTCAGTTTATTTTCGACAAGAGAAACATATCAATAAAGATGGTCGCCTACTATAGCTTTTGAATGCGTTTAAATAACTTCTCAGATATGCCATTAAAGTCTTATTTGCATATAAAGGACATTTTTATAGATATCACAAATATAGAATTTTATTCAACGATTTAAATAAATTTCAATGTATCTGTATAATTTTTTTTTCAACGTTTTATCATGTATCTATGATGCGAAATTTCAACATAAAACCATATCGCAGTCCAATCTGTATTCGGTACCCTGAAATCATTTGTTTTTTTTCAATCAATTCTATATTTTGAAAAAGGTTTCAAATATAAAAATTATTAGTGACAGCTTGCGTGCACATATTCGACCCCCATTTGTATTTTATAGTTTTCCTAATATTTCGCCAATGGTGGGATACGGTTGAATTAAAAATTGATGTAGAAAATATGATAATAATGTTTCGAAATCCTTTTCATTCCTAAGAGATGTCACATAATTTAGAAAAGGGCGTTTTCCTCCTTTTGTTACAAAGAAGTATAAACTTTTTTTGTGTTTATTTGTTGTGTTTTTTTCTATTGTTTGGATAAGTGTTGATTTATAACAAATTGAGGGCTTCAGAGAAATAAAAATAACTCAACACATATCATGGCGCACAAAAACGGAAAACATAATAAATGTACACAAAAATTACACTTTTCAAAACTTGGAAAATCGATCTATCACAAATATCGAAAAGGAATCGAGATATATAGAAAACCGTCAATCTTATTTGCGCAAATTTTATTGCATATCATTGATGCGCATGTATTGTTAATTTTTTCCGTTAAACGATGAAATACGACCAATTCGAGAGGGTGCGAACAAAATCGCTTTTTATGGGTAACAAATAATAATATTGTATATTACGCACTTAAGTAATAGTAATGGCGCATTTTATTGGCTATTAGATTTATTTTTATGTTCGGTGTTTGTTTATATCATCCATCTAAAGACACGCGAAGCTGTAACCAGTTAGTGTTCAAGTCGAGGCTGACTTTGATGGATATCAGAAGCCACCATAATGATTTGTGACCGCCATATAGTGACAAGTGAAGAATATCTACCTGTGTATCGACCTTATGCCCACCCTTTCGTAGTTGTAAAGATTCTGCTTCCACTGGTTTTTCGGTATCAATAAATCCATTCGAATTTATATGATCTTTTACACACATATTGGTTTATTGCCCTAAACTACTTCTTTCAACGGCCAATCTGTTACACACAATTCGAATGCAATAAAAGCATCGTGATAATTTACGGATGTGCATGTTCGAGAAAAAATTTAATTAATATTTGCATATGAAACACATAAATATGTTTTTATTATTAAAATTTTTCACGTACAACCGGAGATGCGCTTATGAAAACATCACGAATCGTATGATTTATTTCAGGTCGTAAGTCCGTTAACAAGTTCCATATGCGGTCTTGGAAATTCTTTAATAAAAAATTCTCACTGACATATTTCACCCTTGTACGTTCACGCCAGTATTCCTACAGGAAAATTTTGAAAAGTATAACCCGGTCATAAATCTACCGAATGCGGATTTTATTACGCGTCATGTGTCTCTAGCGTTTAGAAAAAGCATAAATATTACTCCTTGATCTATTTTCGGTTCGAAATGAGGGCCTAAAAGATCATGTGGGATTGAAAAAGTCGCACGTCGGCCGTTAAATATTTCCCCATCGCTTTTCGAGTTCATCCAATCATTTTCGATATTGAAGAATTGAATAAAATCTTACTAACAAATGATCGGTATCTAATATATGATGATAAGTTGTATATGAAAATTCTGAATATGGGTGTAACAAAATTATGACCGTGGAATATGAACATTTGATATGCGAGATAAGACGTTTATTCAAAGATTTATTATCATTTAAATATTTTTGCTATCAAAGATTCGTATAACCGTCACCGGGAAAGAACATAACCTTTACTTTCAATATATTAACGACGTGAATATGGAAAATGTATGCAAGGCGCATAAATTATTCAATTTTAATACATAAAAGAATAGCAAATTATTCAACAAAGAGTCACAAAGTTTTTCCATTTAAAATGACACACTAGTATATTAGTTGAATACAATAAAAATAAAAACCCTTTTTGCATATAAGAAGAGCAAGGACAAATTGTTGTATTCAAGTTACGGTTGAAGTTTCACTTTAACGGCTGATGAAAAAAGTCACTACTCGACTAATCAAAAACACAATAGCGGTCATTCGTTACGAAAAACGAAAACCTTTTTTTCACTGTTCGACATTCGCTTTCATTGTGATGCAATTTACATACCGAGAAGGATTTCAGATTATAAACAAGACCCATAGAACCCTTTTCAAAGCCGAAACTTGTATTATATTATTTTTTCACAGTGAGAATATTATTTAGTCCTAGAATTGTAGGATCTTACTAGTCAAATTATTGAAAATTAAAATGATATCATTATTTCATTATTATAATATCATGTTATTAGAAACAAAAAAAGATTTAAAATTTAAAGAATACGATCTTTACATTTGAAATTTTTTCATATACATATGAAATATATTTAAAATACATTTTAAAAAGGATTTTTAAATTATATTTATGTGCGAAAAAACTGTTGTTTTGTTATTTTTTTATTATATAAATAATATGAATATTTATATATGGAAATATTTTTTTATATACATATATATAAGTATTTCGTTAAATTACGGAAAGCTTTCCAAGTCAAGAAACGGAACAGTCATCTCCCTCCCATCCACTCTCCATCCATAAAATATTTGCACGCCAGGATACTTATCTAGTGAGTTAATGTTTTAATCCTGTCGCACCATAAAGTGGGGTTTTTGATCGTTACGTACAGCTTTCGGTATATAGAAACCATTTTCTCTCCGAAATTACTGGGTGCTTAACCAAAGAGCATTCAGGCCTCGGAGACCCGGCAATTATTTTCGTTTTCGTCCCTCACGTTTCCTCCCTTTAATTTAAATTAAATCGAAAAACGTATATAGACTTATTTCGCTCGAAAATTTCCTATCGAGAATTTTTCGCCGTAATAAAAAAGACATTTCTGTAATTTTGGCGTAATGTTTCGCTCGAGTCGTAAATTTTTCTTTCAGGAGCGCGATTCGCTTCAGCTTGTGCAGCTCTCTCCCTTAATCGATAACTCCCCGGCGTTCACGTAGAATACGTATACGTTTTTTGCTGAATATATAAATCTACGTATATGAAGAGAATCTACGTAGCCGTTTTATATTCATTCGACGAATGTAACTTTTGAGCGTTTTCATTGTCTTTTCGTTTTATTGCATCGCGACAGTACCAAAGTTCTCGCAAAACGCACGATTTACTTTAATGGCCTCCGACAACATTCTTGCCAGAATCGAGCTGAAAAAGCTTTCAGACCATTGGACTAGAAAGAACGAAAGCAGCAAATTTAATTTTGGATAATTGCGCACTCACCCGTTATCGCCTGAGCAGTTTTCTACCGATACTATAATTAATACATATAAATTTTCCGGGTTAATAATTTAATTTGATATGATTTTAATTGTGTAATAAAAAAGTATGCGTATACATACGTCATTCGGAATAATGCGAAATTACTCACCAAAAATTTTTAATTAATGTGAAAATCGGTGTAAATTTGTAATTTATTGTAGCAAATTTCTTCATCTGTAAAAATAATGAATCGTTTCCATACTTATCTAATAGTTTGATCTGCTTACATATTCTTCCCACTAAATATATGTTTATCGTAGCATAGAAATATTAACATGTCTAATTATTTCATACTAAATTCACGTTAATAAATTCCCAATTTAACTGACACCCATAAAGTATATGAATTATTTTGCGATAATTCATCCTATACGAATACTGTTAATTAAGTTGTACCGAGTTTCTTTTTATGCTCGAAGATAACGCATTTGACGTTAATAAACATCGAAAACATATTTCAAAAAGGTCAAAGTCAAGTTCATGGCCGTTTTTAATTGTCGGACTATTAAAGCGCTTTCATAAACACACTTACATGAAATAAAATTCAGTCGAGCTGGTTTAGATTCGCTTTGATCGCTTTGCAAGAGCCCCATTCACCTCGCGGCCGGTAATGGGCCTCTAAGTACCATTTTTAATGTCTTAATAAATTAACAATAATGTGTCTATTATGTCACCGGCTAACATCTCAATAACTGTCACACTTGCCTTATATACCAAAATAAAATTAACGAATCGTAACACAAAAAATACAATTTTTTTAATATGAAATTCATAAAGCGTTTTGATTCATTATTATCATTTCGTTATTATTATATGCAGCTTATATAATATTCACTGCAGAACGAAAATTTTATTATGTGCTACAAGAGAAAGACAATTTTCAGCGTCAATCATATTTTAATCAGTACTTTTGATAAAACTAAATCTTCAGATCATTTATTTTCGCAAAATACGGTAACTTTATAACCAAATAATTACTGTTTAGTTTCATACTTTTATCAAAGATTTCCTTGGTATATAACAATCGTTGGTTTATGTAAAATTTATATAAATAAAACGACAAAGCATCTACATTAAATATGATATTATATTGAGGCGGAGCATGTTTTCGATAATGTATAAAATGAGGCGTTTTATCGCTGACATCGACCAATTCGGTAGAGGATGTGACATTAAATAAGTAGCTTTATCATTTTTTAAGACTTATATATTGCTCGTAAAATTTTAAAATATTTGATAATCCAACGCCTAAGCCCCCTTATTAAGCACGAGTTAAAAATTTCCAACGTTCACTTCGGAAAAACTCGTTCGTGTTGTGTGTGAACGTGCGTGTTCTCATATTCCTTCTTAATTAACTGATTTGAATGAAATCCAAATAATTCACGCGATAAGACGTCGGGACTTATGACTGGTATACATGAAAATAAATTAGCGACTTTTTTCCTCGTTTCTTTTGATATTTATGGCAGGTGTTTTTAACCTTTACTCTGTACCGCGGCATAAAATTTTCTTGAAATTCAAAAAGCCATATTTTTATTCCGACTCGGCATATTTATTTTTTTAAATATGCATAATATCCAAAAGCGGTCATATCCGTTTATAAATATTTCTCAATAAGAAAATTTATCGTTTATTTTTTACTTCCAATAAATTGCTGATTATTTATATATTAATATTGTATTAATTTTTTGTTTTTAGTACTAAGACGGTCAATAAAAATATTTAAATAATTTTAATTTGAATATAAAATTAATAAATTTTAAAACAACTTTTAACAATCTCATCAAACGACCCGTTATCTAAACGCGATAAAAAACAAACCAAATAACATTCATAAAGCCGTACGTACCGCTAAAACGTAAAAAGCTCCATTCGAATAAAAAAAAATCTTACACGACAACAAAATAAAAACCCACGAAAATTAAAATCGACTCGAAAAACAGAACATTTTCTTTTATAAACGTCCATTATTTCTACGAAATAAACGCACGCGGGGATACAAGTTTACGTTTCGCCTATTGACATGTTTATGTGCGCCGGTGCGCCGCGCGGGGACTCTCGAGAGCTTTCGTGGAAGAAAAACCATTAACGACGTAGTGTTGTCTCTCTTTTGCTTGCGGAAAGCTCTGCGGGTAGAGCGAGAAGGATGCATATGGCGAGGAGTAGGCTTGAAGCGGAACGCGCTCAGCGGCGGCCATGTTGTGTGCGTGCCACCGGCTTCCATTTTGTGGAGAATCCGAGTTGGCGAGTCGTTCATTTTATATGGGAGCGGATCACGTTATCGCTGCGCTCCGTTTGAAAATTCTTTTATATTGATTTTTCGTGCGAATTCTTTTTTTTTCTTGTTGTCGCGCGAAGTTTTCTGTATGGTTGTTATTTTCTTATAAGAATTTTTAGGTTTTCTTTTTTTCATAATGAGAAATTTTCATTGATTCAAATTAGTTTATTTTTCGAATGAATTTTCAATTAAATACTTTATTTAAATTCATATACAATATTATTTCAATGAAAAATTTAATATTTTTTATATAATTTGAATACCTACTACAAAAAATATTTGCATCATCATAAATTAATTTCAAACATTTTAATTATTTAGATAGATACAAGAATTTAACTTCATTCTGAAAACAAATTCGAATTTTTTTTTATAAAACAAACCATTTATTTTCAAAAAAATATACGGATATAAATCTTCAACAACATATAATTTAAATTTAATGAAAACGATAGCTCTTAAACTGAAAAACTAACTAATTTAACTACCACAAACTTCATCCATAGGGTAAACTTTTAGCATATACGGTAGTTATTATGCTTCTGGGATGTTTTGCGGCAAAAGTTAAAGCATAAAATCGTCTAAGTGAATAGAAGCACTATTATACGATGAAGTTTCTTTGAGAGTATTCCCAGTGTTGAGGTCGTTTCGTGATACCGCAACGCGGACAAGTCGTAAAACTTCCAAATAGAACCGTTGATTTATGGCTTGACCTTGCTTGAATACGCTAATCATACATAATAATTATGAAATGTTATAAGGCGGATTCGCAAACAATAGGAAACCTTGTCTTATTATAGATCTGTATAATTGTAGTTAGGGATATCGGAAAAAATAAAATTAATGAAAAAAATTATGTGCGCTATACAGATAGGACAGCCGCCGCCGTAATGAGGCAATATTAGTTTTAATTAAGCTCCATAAACTGGAAATATTTTTAACTGGAGTAATGAACGACGGGTGGATTTACATGATTTCACCATTACTATGCAGCTCGTTTATAATGTCAATGTAAGCGGAGGAAGAATGAGAATGTGGCCCTAGCGAAAGGCACGCCATTCGAAACATAAATTATATTTTTAATTTAGATTACGTTCCCAGTATATTTACAGCGCACGGAACTGAAGGAAAAAAATACCACGTAGGAGCAATCCAAAACATAATATCGGCGTTTGTAAAAATAAGATCGAAGGCTGACGGCTGCGAAGTATACGAAGCCCAGGTTCGAAAACGTAAATATTATCGACTTGGCGTGAAAATGGAAAATAATCTCGATAATTTTCAGTGTTTCCGTCACGAAATATTTCAGCGTCACGTGCGCCGTTCGTGCCCGTTCAACATTTTCGAAATCGGTTAAAGGAGCTGGTCTTTCGAAGTGCGTTCGTTCACATGAAACACATTCATATTTATCTTAGTATAGTTCGTTCAAGCGAAAATAGGAGGGCTGGCAGTCTGCTTTCGAGATCCAGCTCTCTGCGAGACTTCGCCGCCAAAAAAATAACCAGAGGGGCCATATTTATACGCCAGGTCAGCTGATTTGCCCATAAAGTTGCTCTACTACAAAATTAATATTTAAAATTAATTCGATCATTTGAACTTTACAAATCAAGACTCTCGTAAGAGTTAATTGGCCAATAACTCCAATTAAATT
This sequence comes from Hydropsyche betteni, assembly GCA_028571205.2. Lineage (NCBI taxonomy): Eukaryota > Metazoa > Arthropoda > Insecta > Trichoptera > Hydropsychidae > Hydropsyche > Hydropsyche betteni. Next base: position 594,563 of record JAOXNN020000017.1, read on the forward strand.
GGCCGTGACCTCAAAAAAAAAATCGCCACACCATATCTCGAAACGGTATTTCGCCGAAAAAAAAGCGGCCACGCGTAAAAAACAATGGCGTGTCATTGGAACAAAACGAGCGACACGAATCGAAGAAATAGAACCGTTCCAATAATCGCACGATATCCGATCGAAATGTTTTATTACGTCGAAAACAATTTATATTGCGTCCAAGCTCACGTAAATTACTTTTATTCGCCGCATAAATTTCCCTCGACAATCGCAAGGGCCAATCGCAGATGGTATCTCAGAACGAAAAAATTATTTATTATTCCATACGAATAAGCAAATCGGACGGTCCGACTGTATGACGGCGAAGTTATTTTAATATACATAAATACAGCGGGCATATATTGTTTTTTTTTCGGCTCTCACACGCATTTTTGAGCATGTATGTTGTCCGAGATGGGCGTGTGGGTGAGAGCCGGCGACCAGTAATCGCCACAAGTTTGTATGCATATTAATATTCAACATGGCGACCGCCGGACGCTCCAAACAACGTCTTAATTTCGAGTTGAGCTAAGAAGACAGAGCTTACAACAGTCGAGGCCTCGTGGACCGCGGATGGCTGCGTGTGCGCGGTTTTTCGATTTCTGCGGTTTCGCGAAAAATGGACGCCCGATGACTGTTTTTGCACGCGGAAATTATGTGTCGAAAAATTGAAGGAGTTTACTATTTTTTTTGTTGGTTATTTGTGGAAATGTTTTCGTTTCGTTTTGTTGTTTTTCATGTGAGTATTTTTTTTTTCGTTTTATGATTTTTATAGTTAAGAAAACTAATTTGATTCAAAAAATTATTTTTTTAATTTTAAAATTATTCTCGTTGGAAATTTTCGAGAAAAAATAAACACTATTCATTATTATATTTACTTATAATTTATTTAAAATTACCTTAATCATTATTTTTTTTTTATCAAAAATCGATAAGATGTATATCTTAAAATCGTGCGCATACAAAAACCGCAAATGAGGAAAATCATTTTATACAGAATTTTTTCGAATGACATCACTTTTTAATGATAGTTCATACATAAAACATCCCCGGTTTTTTGAAATTAAACCATTGAATATTTTATTATAAGAAAAATGGCGTTTTGTAATTGATGGTTTCGGAATACGGAAGGGTCTTGACCCTAAGCATTCCTCCCCTCCTGTTTCTATTTTATTTTTTTATGTCGCTCGTTGTTTCTATTAAAGTAACCCTCTTATAGCGAAGAAAAAATCATGCGGGGTCGTTAAACTGAAATTCTATTGGTCTAAAATAGATCATTTGATTTTCAACATCAGAATTTATTTTATTTCTTGTCGAAAATTATAAGAACCGTTTTTCAAGAGCTATACAGGCAATTTAAAATGCGTGAACTCGTTTGAATTGTTGTGTCATTTTCTGATAAGAATTTCTATTGAATTTGCATATGTTTACGATAAGAAAAGTACCGATCGTGAGTTGCTTTATCGTTTCGTGTACTGCGCGAAAATATTCTCTACTATATTCGCATTAGTTTTCGTTTGAATTTTTAGCCTATAACACGTATTTCGCGTTTCATATTAAAATCGATATTCAAAATATTACTACTATTAAATGTATCGTGAAAGTAACCAAATCAAATTAACACACAATAAAACAATCGAGTATATCAGAAGGTAACATGAAGAGGTAACGATCTTTTCTAACGTTCATTCAGTGGTGAATGATTGTGCTATTTAAATTTTATTGTATGTTAAAATATTTAAGTGTTGTGTTGATTCGTCGAAAACATACACCATTTTTATTGGGGTGTTTCATAAATCGTTCAACAAAACCGAAACGATCATATGTTCTTCTAAATAAAAATACGATTAACTCTCACATTTCGTTGTTAATCACGGTAAACCAACAAACATCGGAAACATGCAATAAATTTGTAATATTAGTTCAAAATCAGACTCACGTTTCAAAAGTGGACCAAACCGCAGTGTTGCACAATTCGTACTGAGTTTTGCTTTTATGGAAATTTTCCACCTCAACTAATCGTCGAATCCAAGCGTTTGAAAATAAAAACCACACAAACGAAAGTCAAATTCGAGAATGTAGAAAAAATCATTGAACAATGATCGACGATGCGTATGCATGGCATTGTTACGCAAATCATGTTGGCCATTATCGGTTTGAAAGTCCACAACCCTCATAAATATTCATGAGACTATTACTTTCAATTTTTATGGACCATTGACCACATAAGAGTAAGCCTAGACCTTCGCAACAAGTGACACGTTCTGATCCCAGACGTATAACAAAAAATGTTATTTATAACCGAACGCACCCTCAATCAAAAGATCTTTTAGAAAGGGGTGGAAATAATCGATATATAACACTTTCGTTTTAGTAAATGTGTTGGTGATTTACATGTAACAATATTTGAAAACATGTGAACATGTATTCAAAATTGAATTGTAACTTTTATAGTTTAATTTGTAACCAATTCAGTTTAATTTATATATTGTATGACTTTGTTATATTATTTCGACCACGTATGGAAATCATATACACGCAAATCACATGCATTTTAATTTGCATTTAATTTTTTTTATATAAATATTTCAATCAATGTAATTTATGGTACATATTATACAAGAAAATATATCGAAAATATTAATTTAAGAAATATGAAATTAAATCGGATATATTTTCGGTATAATAAAGCACACCGAATACGCACACACAATATAAGCCACCGTATAAAATTCGCAATATTAAAAAAAATAAATCTAGGAAACGCTTTTTTTTATACGAGGGATATTTAAAAATGCCACGTTTCAGCTTACAGTATAAATATACCAAAATATAGGCGGCCGTCGTAAAACGGTCAAACCCCCGTGTGAATACACAAAAACACGTACACACACACACAAATATTTGTGTACACACACCCCCAGAGGGTGGCTTTTTGCACAGAGACCTTCGCCGGTTTAATGGCCAGCTCGGCCAGCTTTTTGTGCCCGAGTATGTGGAGGACACACGAGGCCCTATACACACAATGCAACCGGGTAATCAATATGGCAAAAAGGGTGAAATTGTTCCCGGCGTTCCTACACGTATAAATTTCTCGTTTTTGAACCTCCCCCCCCTACCTTCAGCATCGAGAAAATTTAATTTGTGGGGTGGATAGTTCGGCCATTGCGAAGATGGGGTAACAATCAAAGCTTTGACACCCCTCTGGTTGACTATCATTCTGTGATTGTTATTTGTGCGAATAGCACTGTTGAGGATCGCAGTGAAATTTTTGTAGTTGACTAGTGTTAAATGTTGAAGAAATTCGAGATTGGGAAATGTGCAGATTGTGAGTTTTTAATTTTTTTTATTGTTGCATCATGAACGCATTAAATTCGAACACTTTTACTCTTGCCAATCCAAACTGAATAAAATGTATTGGTTTAAATCGTGCCAACCTATTTACCTTGGATTACGACGCCATAAACGGTTGAACATGACTACGAAAACGCAAAAAAAACTTAATTTAATGTCTCCATTAAATCTTTTAACAGTTTTTTTTTTATTGAGTCACAGTTTTATTGTGTACATATAAGAAATATTTTCTATGACTTCGTGTATGAAGTTTTTTTGCATTTAAGTGAGCTCGAAACAGACAGCGAGATACTATTGTATATTACACACGAATCAGCTGATTTTTATTGGACGTTGTAAAAGTAAAAAAAAACACTCACATAAAGGTGTACATGTTTCTTAAATAGCAGTTTGTAAAATTTACTGCATCTTGCATATTTGACTTATCTTGTGATATCTTTTTTTATTCGGTGAAAAACGGAATGTGCCTCAATTTTAATGCCCACATTCCACACTATTTACATTCCGTTGTTTTATGCGTATTTTTATCAGATGTTCGGAATATTTTTTAAACCAATGTTTAGATTTCTTTGAAAACACATGAGTTTTATATTGAAAATTTTACTAAATAAATTTTTAAAAAGCTATCAAATATCATAGCCTTTCCATGACTTTCGGCTCACCATTGATTCCATATTACATACTCCATCACGAATGAGTTGTTAATGCGGAAATTAATATGTGTTTAGTTCAGATGATTTTATACATAATATGGCGATTATTTATGATCTTTTACTACATAATTCGGATAGAGCAATCAATCTACCGCATTCAACAAGCCATAGGGACAATAAAACCGAGTGGTTCGAAGTTGTTACAACCATTTACCACTTTCTTCGCCCAAGGTGGCTAGGGAGCAGTCATTCAGCAGTCATTCAGCAGTCGGCGATACCTTGATCTATTATGGCCCCATAACTCGAAATTACCACCTATATATTAGTGGCGCAATAAATATTTTATTAACGCCAATTATTTATACAATGAACATAAACGATATTTTATTCGTATTTAAAAGTGTGGCGCAGGTTCTCGTATAAATGTTTTTTTTTTTTGCAGCCGCCTGCGTAATTTTGAGCTGTGAAATATGGCCGTAAAATATTAAATGGGCTCTTAATAGAAAATGTAAAATGGTAATAATATTCGCGCGTTCTCCATATTTCAAATTAATAAACACGGTAATCATCGTAAACGAGATTTATTATTCGACACGAATCGGTTGTCTTGTGATGGAATAATTCTATCGATTTATCGCTTTTTTAGCTTATACAATGGTTTTTGTTTTTGTCGGTGTTTTTACCAAAATATGTATTTTATATGGATTTTTTTTTATTATTGCTCACGTTTATGATCTATTTTGATGATAATTTTGTTATTTCTTCATTGTTTCAGAGAAGAAAATGATGGACTAAGCAACTTTTATATATTTTGTGAATATTTTTCATATATTGCGAAAGCCGTAAAAGGTAAGTCTTTTGATTTTATTGTCATCTTATTATATCTCATTTTTACGGTGTAATCCATGTCGATGTTTTTTATTATTTATTTTGATTATAATTTTTACTAAGCATTTGATACAAAAAAGTTGAAGATTTCGGTTATTTTTTTAACTTTACTTTTATAATATATACGTGAACGAAAATATACGTATTCACACACACAAATGCAATATAAGGAACTCGACATGAGCTTTTAAAATAAATCGTTTAGTTTGAAAAGAATTTCATAGATGTCTTTAAGTTTTTCCATTATAATAGTCTATTTTGCAATTATTCTTGATTTTCATCTTACTTAAAATTTATAAAATAATAAATTTTATCAATTACTTGTAGTTTTACTTTTATTTCTACAAGATTCAATTTTTTGACTCAAATATATACGTAAGATAATAACGTATGAGTTTTATAAAACTTTGCAAATATTCCTACAGATGGCAACTTATTTTTTTATAATTAATTAAGAACTAAATTATTCATTATTACCACATAATAAATTGAATAACTATTGAATATATAAAATATCATTACTCTTATTTATTAGTCAAGTACCGAACTTTATAAATATCACAAAAGAAAATTATTTTCCAATATTGAAAAAAATCCAATAAGAAATTTTCTTTTCCGGAAAACTTGACTCAACAAAAAATCAAAACGGAAAGTTTATTCAGTGAAACATCAAACTTTCCCATTTAACTAGTGATTGCAGCGAAACACAATTATAAAAGTTTGATAGTATTTTGAGAAGAAAGTCAAAATAAGTACGATTTCCCTGCATAAAAAAGAAGTCATAAACTCAATGAGGTTGAAAGCCACGTGTACCCCAGACGAGAAAGGTATAAAACCGAAGCCTTAGGAAACGGTTGTACAACTTTTTCTCTAAAGAAAAGTCTACTCTTAGATTATTTTAAAAAGTTTCATCGCGGGGGAGAAAATTTTATGACAAGTTTACTGCTGATAGACGGATAAAGAACGATAAGTGGATTTGTTTCCTATGTAAATTTTCAAATATATAAAAGACAGTGCATAATTTTAAACATCAGATGCTATCGAAATATGACTTCCAAGTTACTCAAATTTCTATATTAATTACAATCGTAAAACATTGGTATTTTAATGAGACTTTTTCATAGATATAAATTTAATCGATTGGAAATTTCAATAAAATTTTCTAAATATTTTCGAAAATTTTAATTTAATTATAAAGGATAAAAATTCCAATTTCGGTAAATGTATGATTTTTTTTTTCATATCTAGATCTATATTTTTTCAAAGCAAACTTTTCTGATTGTTAATTTTTTCTCTTTCTGTTCCGAATATTTATTCGATTCTACATCCCTTTCTAACAAATTCGTTACACTCGCCTTTTGCTTACGATGACTTTTTCAGACGCACCCAACATTGAAAGTGCGTCAAACCTGCCGAAATAAACTTCTACGAAAAATTTCAAACAACTCAACAAAACGAAATATATTTCTATAAAAGCAAATTTTCAAACCTCACACCATTCCACCATTCGAAACAACACCGACACCGACGCAAATCCAAAATTCAAAGCCCCAACCTCTCCAGAGGACCGCTTATCAACGCCAGCTATCTAAAAACATGAGATCGCAAGACACGTCTCCCTTTTTCCCTCCTCATCCTGCCCTTTCATGCCTTTCTCTGCCGACTCATCAACGAAACGAGCGCCATATCTTGAAAGTTGACGCTTTGTACGCTCCCGGCGCACAAAACGTTCCCGTCGAGCGTGCGCCATAAATTTACATATAAACGTTGCGCAATGCTGAATTATATTTAGAAAGTGTGTATGTATATGGAGCGGAGAGCTTCGCCGTTTCTGTCTTATCCGTCTATTGATTAGATCGCCAGACGTTTAGTTTTGTTTTTCCGATAGTGTCCAATTTTATCTTAATGCGACGCCATATTGCCACTCGAGAGTGCTAGCGTTTAGACATAAATCTTCAGTAATTTGTTTAAATTTATATGTTGAGTTATTAAGATTGAAGATAACCATATTTGGAAGTTAATCAGTTTGTGATATTGTAGAGTATATGTATTATATAAAAGTTATTATAGATTGAAAGTAATTAGAATTAAATGTTTATTACTATTCTGTTATATTTTCAAAATCAACGATTTGATTTTTTTTTGTTTGAATTAGTTTGTGAAATCGATGATTTGATTTGAATGAGAATGAAAGCTTTTACTATATAAGATCAAAGACAAATACTTTCTATTAAATCTTTCTATATATATTATATTAAATCTTTATACCTACCAATTACTCAGTAGTAATGCTCATAGCAAGTTTATTTTTTTATATAAAACTCAATGTAATAAAAAAAACATTAATACTTTAAATACAATCAATTTCATTTTTATACCAAAAAATTTGAAATCACTCATCAGTCGATACTCGTATTTTAATTATAATTCTATCGTACTTTCAAAAGAATCTTCTATATAATTCTAAAATCAACAACCTGAATTTTTTGCACTCATTAACATATGCAACAATCCCAAATTTCGGACCTTTTCAAAGAAACGGCACGCAAACATTCACCATTCACCCTCACAAAGCACCATTGTGGGTACCTTTAGAAAGTTTAGAAAGGCACAAAAGCCTCGAAAGTACATATGTACTTGCACTGGAAACGAGTACAGGCCCACGTAACCGTCTCGTATGATCTCGCGCTACATACGCCTGACCAGGAGGGCAAAATGTTGGAGAGGTGCTCGGAAACCAGACCTCGAAGAACGGGTTCGACCAGTAGCCTCTCCCTTGCTCTTAACCAGTTGGTGTTTCTGTTCCTCTCTGTCCTGAACTCGGTGCTAGGCGGGCCCTTTTTTTCTTCCTGCGATGTCTGCAGCAGGTGGCCAGTGGTTCTCAAGTTTGGGGAGAGCTTAATTGGACCAGAACATCAATTCGATTTATTGTTTGGAGCTTGTTCTGTTTTAATAGTTGGTGTGTTGTATTGTTCGGCGGTTTATGGTCACTGTGATTTATTTGATGATCGATTGATTGTCTAATTTTTTCGGTAATTTGAGGTGATTGATTGTTATTTTTATTTAAATTTTTACTTGTAAAATGTACGCATGGCACTTTTACATATTGAAATTAAAATTTATTGGCATATTTGGCTTCTCACAGAATGTAATGCATTATTTTTTTTAATCATAAGAAAATAGAAATTGCTAAAATTGCTTGAATATAGTTAAAAAAATGTAATAATAAAACATTTTTACTAAGAGCATAATTTAATTGCTTAAAAAAATCTTCGAAAAAAAGACTTAAATTTTTTTAAGAAAGCTTATACCCCAATAAAAGTTTCGCTTCAATAATTTACATAAAAAAATCAAAACTTCAAAAATTCTCGCGTGATTTTTATCAGAGCGGCTCACTTAGAAGTATTTTTTGGCAATTTTTATACAACACCTCCACACGCTCCATAACAAAATACAAAAAAAAAGATTTTATCACAAAAACAATAAAAATATAAACGTAAAAAAGATATATAACAAACGGTAAGGGTAATTTAAGGTTCACTGCCACCTGCGTTCACCGCGCACAATTGCGCACTCGCATTATACTCGTTACGTGTCGGGCATGGAAAGTTTGAGGAGCGCTGATTCGGAGATAACGGAGGAACATGGCCGAGGATAACACGCCCACGGACTGAACGTTTATTCCAGTCGGATACCAGAGTAACAGCAATAACAGAATGTCCTGTTTTGCATACTGGTCCTTTCGGAGTAAATGGACATAATGAAATTGCGCGGTTTTTTTTTCGGTGTCCTATTTGGTGGGTTTAGATTGGTTGAATAAAATTTTGAAAATTTTCCGTTTGTTTCGTTGAGTTATTGTCGTGTTTTTAATGATTGTTTGCTAATGTGATTATATTGTAAACTGCGTATTTTATGTTTTAATAATGTATGTTTAATATGAATACGATATTGTACGGCGGAAGTATTAAAATCTTTTGTATTATATTATGTGTTGAAAGGTGGATAAACATCAAATAATTTTAAATTATTAATTATTGTAACGTAAATATTTTTTTTATTTTTTTTTTTAATGTATTCATATGATCATCGAAGAATATATTTTATTAAATAATTTATTCTAAAACATTAATTTGAAATGTCATAAGAAGAAAATTTTCATTCGTGTTTTTCTTAAATATGTTTTTATTATTTGCAAAAAAATCATTATTTTTTTTCCATATTATATTAATTTTGTATTCGTAATAACGTTTTAATATTAATTCAATTTAATATATAAAACAAAATTTTCCATTATGAAAAGTGTCGATGTTTGTATATAGGTGGCTCTATATAGAAAATATTTGAAATATACAAAATTCGATTCTCATACTTATTATTAAAATGACTTGGCAACGTTTAAAAAAAAGATTTCTATTAAATATTTAAAATGCATCTTATCGATAAATTAACAAATTTAGTACAATCGGCAAAACCGCAACAGCTGCTGTCTGCCTAAATTATGTGACACGTTACAAAGACTTAATATTCTACCCCGATATATATAATATTTTATACATACTATATATACATCAAATAGCCGAAACGTGTTTGTCAAATTTCAACCATTACTTTTTTTATTGTCTTTAAGCCTGCGTCAAATTACGTTTAGTGCGTGCATATAATTTTTTTCGGAATGGAAAGTGAATTTGTGGCGCTGTAAAATTTAAAACTGAATTGATGAACTTTATTTGAAACACTTACCTTTTGATTAACCATAATAAAAGTCAACAGCCGACATAAAAATGATTTATAGTGTGTTGATTTGGCGAATTATTACCACGGGGAAATAAAAATCGTTATAAATTTCCCGCGTGACACAATACGGTCCGAATAATAACGATTCCATTGACATCATAGGAATTTGACGAAAATCCATCCATTTTTATGATTTTATTTAAAATATCACGCACGTGTAATTTGTACACAGTGCCTTTCGATTATATTAATTCGGCCGCTGAGAGACGTTTACAAATTGACATTTATGCGGATGTTCCGATTAATTTATTATAAGAATTCGTATAAAATCCACTCGCACTTGGGTGGTCATATGGCCAACCGGTAAAATGGATGAGAATTCTTTTAATACATATACAGCATCTATATAATTTTGTTTGGCCGGTTGTAAATCACTAGAGATTGCAAAATTAAATCTGAAATCTTAATAAGCCATTCTTCGTCCGATACAATTTTTTTTCACATATTTTTAATGAATAAAACCCGTTGAAATTAACTCGCCTCCGTCTATCCGCGATTCATTAGTTGACGTTTTATCGTATTTTTTTATTATTCAAATTTATACAATTTATATCGGATAACAATACTCTGGTCACATATTGCGAGAAGCTCTCGATATTTTTATATGTTTTGTGTGTGGTTTGCTAGGAAACAACCGATGCTTTTAAATCGGTCACGTGCTGAACATGAAAGCATATATCTCATAAAAGTGTCCACGTGGTCTGGCGTCCATATGGTGCACATTGTTATATTAAATATTATATACAAACGTTTTCAAAAAATACTTCAGTACAGATTTTACGAGAATAATTACATATTCGTATTTGAACTATCGATCATCTTCATTTTATATGTTTTAATAACATTTAGTTTGCCGTAAAATTCCAGCCGCGTGAAATTTGCGAGTTTTAAGTGTGAACCGCCCCATAGACGTTTATACGCGAATTTGTTGCCGTTTCATCGCAGACACGATGGAAGGTTAATGTCTCGCAAGAGAATGAGTCGAAAATAATGAGAAGACAGCTATGCGCCTTTCACTGTTGTATATAAAATATACATATATAAAAGTAGGTGCTTGGTGTTAGGTTTCGTGTGTGCTACCACGCTTCGGGTAACAAAGGATAGAATGAAACTTTCCCTCCCATCCCGCCCACTATTTTCATCCTCGAGCCCATCCCCTGCAGCGTGGAAAAGCAATTAATTTCAGAAGAAGCGAAATTTATAATGGGAAATTGCCATAGCTCGCCCCCATAATTCCGCTTATAAAAATGCTGATGTATCGAAGACTTAATATAAATTTTCTTGAAATTAATTAATTTATATATATGAATGATTCGACTCTGATCTCTTTCGCAGTATAAAGCAGCCAAGTAATCTCGGGGAATTATTTTTGCGACCGCCCCCAAGGAAAAGATCTTCCATTAACGTTTCACAGTTATAAAAGTACAAATATTCATTAAAAGTCGAAAGCATAGCCGATGCGTACGTTTTATTATGACATTATATAAAATGGAAAATATAATAACATTTCCGGGACTATTTCGAAAGTTTCGAACGCTTCAGATTTACTATGTATTTTTTTCTTCGACGCGCTCGAGTAAGAGGAAAACGCTCAAATCACATAAAAAAACGAGAGGGAGGCCTCCAAGATACCGCGAACCGTTCATCTTTTATATACACTAGATATACATCTATCGAGTTTGTGTATATGCGGAATATATAGGAGCGCAGACGCTCGATTTGAGAATTCAATTTCGCTAAACGAAATTCGTTTTCGCGAACGACGCCCGCGGTGTTTATACAAGTGGCACCGAGCGAACGTCAATAGCAGAGACAGAGGAATTTATACAGACGTGTGTATATATCAGTGGATGATATATTATGGGATGATGTGTATGTATCCAGGATGATGTGTACGTTTGTCTGTCTGCCACGCTCCGTCGGGTGTATGGTCGTTTTTCTCTCTCTTCCGGCTTTTATGGTCGCGATTGTGCGCTCGCTCTCGTTGTGCAATACCAGCGAAATTGGAAACGCCATCAATAATTCATTTAATATCGAAAAAAATAACGTGCACGTGGATCAGGTCGGATATGAGTCGAAAACATCATAGGCGAGGTCCAAATTCGAAAATTTTCCAGGGCTAGAGTGTGCGCTTTGGTTGAAGATAATTTGTGGGGAAATAATGTTGGAATTAATAATTTTGTGGAATCAAAATGAAAATGCAAAGCATTGAAAATATATTTTTTTATTCATAATATTAACATTATAATTATTTTCATCAGTTTCAAAATTATATGAAATCATTATTATTATTATCGAAAATCGAATAATTGACATGTATTTTATACATATCAATGTAGATAATTAAATTTTTATTATGTACAATAAAACGTTAAGTTTAATTATCATACATGTGAATAATATATGAAAATACAAAGTATCAGTTTACATATTTATATAAACATAGTATCGAATTAATCTGACTGAATTCGTAAAGGAAATTAATAGGTATCAAACTGAGGCCATCTGCACTTGAAAATACTTAGGGGAGCATCTTTTATAAAATCTGCACTTTTCCACTGAATCATGTTTGTTCTTATTGGATCCTCAACTTCTCCACGGAAAGGAATGGGAATTTACCACCGAATCGTCAACTACCACCTCCCGGCAGTTAAGGGATGGGTTTCTTCCACCGGATCCGCAGTCCTCCACCTTTATCAGATCAGACCCTCGTCGTAAAGGCTCCTTTCCTGCTCCGGGGTCGTCTCAGTCTTCATCTTCCCCAGACCTGGCGATAATTGAGTCAATTAGTGGTCCACTGATACAAACCAGACGCGTCCTCCAGCTCGCCTTCCTATAGACTCGAATAATTGTCGAGGTCGTCCCTACCTTCTGGAAAAAAGATATCATCGAGGGTATCATTTGCATATGGTTAATGCGACTCTCCGCTTTTATTGCATCTCATCCGAAACGATCATAATTTAAACGTTTTTATATTGAGTGTGCTAGCGCTTGGAACTTAACAATTTTCAATTGCGTGGTTCGCGGTGCTAATGAAGATATTTGTATTAATGAGTCTACAATGTGGTCTTTCTTTCTTATGCAAATGCGTCTTTGGATGTTAGCAATTAGATGTACTTTTTACGAGTGTGCAAGGAAAATGTTAAAGTAATTTATTAATATTTGATTTAAATTATAAACGTATTAAAAAATGCCTTTGAATACATTAAGACGCTTGCACGCTTATTATGTGAAATTTTATTTGCTCGTTTTTACAAAATGACACAAACGACTCAAGAATTTTTTAATGAAAAATATTTTTTGGATGTAATTTACGTATAACTCGGAAAATTTAATATTAAAATATAACTCGTTTTGTTTTCAAATATATAAATTAAATAAAATAAAGTTTATAATTTTACGATGGGCTGCTTTCGACCAGTATAAAACAATTATTTTATATCATCGAATTTACAAAAAAAAAATTCGATACTGATCAAATCTCTTTCCGTTCACGTTTCAAGTTACTTTAATGGTTTCTTTCAACTTTCACTCTCACATACACTCAATACATATATTATCACGTAAAATCTTTTTATCTCCCGAATAAGAAAAAACGACGAATTCAGGTGTAGAAAGAAAAAGCTCTCTCTACGTGCGACGAGAGTATCGCTCACCGCGCGTTTCCAGCTTCGGAATCGTTAACTTTAAACCGAGCTTTAAGCGTGGTTTATGGTTTACGGACTTCAGCAGATCATAAAACATTTCATGGTTTCCTTATGAGGACATTTAGACGGATGGTACACACCGTGTTTTGTGTATCGGCGATGTGACGTTTGTGCGGTAGCCCCAACCCGTCGCGAATGTATAATATAAATACATATTTTGTGCATCCCTCGTGTGTAAAGCAGGTGTTCCACTAAGTGGATCATTCCCTCGGGGTGAGGTTGCTGACCCGAGTCATCGACACGCAAAGGGTGTGTCCGAAGCGGGTTCATTTTCGCGCAAAAAATTTCGAACTGCGCCTCTCCAGGGTGGCGTTTTTATTCAGGCAAATTTCAAAGGGCTCGTGTTTAAGTCATCTTGTTTTGCGGTCGACTCATTTTACATACCGGGTCGTAAGTATGTGATGTACTTAACAAGGCACTGTTCCTCCTCTCGCTCTGCTCTGTTGAGATTGCCTACGCCACACGAATTCAGGTCTTCATCCTCTCTCGGATTACCGCGTTACACTTGACAGTGGTTCTCAAGTGTTGCATTTGAATTTCGATCGTTAGATTTTTTCGATATTATGATTTAAATGCTGAGAAGTATTTCACTTTTTGTTAAGTGGATTCTCGTGACGCGGGATTGTTGGAGTGTGTGGAATAGTTGGGCGGCACGGAATGGGAAAAATTTAGAGTTTTATTATCGCTGGTATTTTATTTTTGATTTTTTTTATGCGTACGAAAATTTTTCGTAAAGGAGCGCTTTGTGCACGTAGGAAAACTTAGCAAGTCGAAATACTCACGCAAGCGCCCCGTAGAGACTTCTCATCAGGAGTTTCTAAACTTTCAGCATAAAGCTATAAAGTAAAAGTTTGATCTATCTGCTGAGAATACCCCGAAAACTTTACCCATATAGCCCCTGCATTTATACGTTAACCTCTTGGTTGTCTGAAAGCCACCCAGGTAATTTTTGGTCTAATATACTTTCTCATTCTCTTTAGAACTAATTCAATAAGACGTACGTGAAACTATAAAATAGTTATATGATTTTATTTTTATTTTAAAACTAGAAAACGTTATATAATTTTATTTCATCTTACTTTTTTTATGAGTCAAAAACAGATGGTTTGTCTCTTCATATTGTGTCAATGTTCCATATGATCACGAATCCTTGTCTCTGAAAAATAATTTATGGAAAATCAATATAGATGTAGTTAACAACAAAATAAAAATATAAAATTAAAACCGTACAAATTGTACAATTAATGCGCAGCGTCATTTTAACAAACATAGACACCGAACAATTAAATAACAACAATAAACATGCACACGTTAAATGCCAGATACGCGAAGCACTCATTTCACGGCCATTAGCCAACAATTAAAAGCGATATTAAATTAAGATTTTTCACGGTGCGACCATACGATTATCAAACAGATCAAAAATTCGAGCCCACTTCAACAACAACAATATTCATAACCTCAATCCAACCAGAAAACGACAATTGACGCTTGCGAACATTTGCACCAAGGGCGAAAGCTGAATGCCATCAAAAGCGGCGGCCATCTTGCCGAGCGCGCTGATTGGTCGAAACGTCGTAACGGTAGCCTCGTGAGTGCTTCGGAGTTGAAACGTCGTAAGTGGCTTATCGGTGGGAGTGCGTGTTCATGAAAAGCTCGTGGCGCATACGCTTTTATGGAATTGTTGGTGTTCGCTCTTTTTGGATTAAATTGCGCATGCGTTGTGGGTGTTATTTTATGGAATTTTATGTTTTTGTTTGATACGAAGTTTTTTTTGCGTTTTTTATATGAATTAAGGGCATTTCGTGTCAAAAGCGCATTTGGAGAACTTTTATAAATGCGCTTTTCGTGTCTGGACGCATTTTTGTATATTACAAGCGTGTGCAAAAATCATAATTATTCGGTTACATTTAAGTGTATTTTTTCGTAGTTGATAACAATTATTATTTTTTCGATAAATAATATTTTCTTATCTTATGATTAATATTTGAGACAAGAATAATGTCTTACTTTGTAAAAAACCTAATAAATAAAAAGCCCGTGGTTTATTTAAAATTCAACGAAATGTGAAAAGTCTATTTTTTATCCTTGTGAATGAATAGAATGAATTTCGAAAAAATATTTTAATTTCAAATAATTAAAAATATATATAAAAACATATTACAAGGAAGGGAAACTCATATCATCGACAAATCAGCTGTTGTGAATGTTACTCACTAACTTACAAACTTATCCAACCCGGCTTTTATACTTAAATTCGACTACATTGTACACAAACATTTTGATGAACATTGATATGAATCGCCCAACGGAAAAAAAAGTTATAGAGCTGCATTTTCTCTTAATTGGCTCATCTAAACTAAAATATTCCATACACATACCCACATACACATATATATTTCAAGTAACTCCCCCTGAATAAAAACGGTAAAGCTCCAACGAATTCCTAAGTCACAAATATTCTTGTAATTATTTTTTTCCATTGAAGAACAATACATTTCTCGAAATCATTAAACGTCCGTGTTTATTATCATTATAAATCAATTGTTACAATTCTAAAGATACGCCTTCTTAATTGCAATTGAAAGCGATAAATAATCTGATTTATCGCCGATAAATTAGAAACATCGTTCATAATCAACTCCTAGAGAAGTAATATTAAACGGCCGGTTATTATTGCAGTCGTATACATTTACAACGTGTCGCATCGTATGAATTAATCAAATTCACATTGTGATTAAACGATCCGTCTCATTGTACAATATACACGTTATTGTGACGAGAAAAAATCTTTATACGTAAAAGGTAGATGATAAGGACTGGATTTATTCTGTAATACACGCCATTAGTGAGAAGCAATTCTGAGCAAATGACCGGGAGAGATAAGCTACCTTTTTTATCTACAAAAAAAGGGGACGGACAAAACAGAGTTTCGGCTCTCGTTCACGAAACCCTTCGTGTTATTTTTATTCGGAGCATAATAAACCAACGAAAAAATTCCCTCGCATGTATAAAAAAATACAAGTCGAATTATTTTCGCCAAAGTAAACACACGAATAGAGCGTGACGAGAAAAAAGCTTTTTTGTGTGTGCGCGCGCGAAAGCGTCATATATTGTAGAATCCAAAATATTCTCAGTACGTAGACGAATTGTATAGAAATCTCTGCCGAATTGGGTCACAAAAAATCAAGGGTTGCTTTCGACAACTTTCTACGTGATAACAATATATAGAAGGAGCTCTCTCTAAGGGTTGATTTTCTTCTACTTCCCCCCGCTCGGCTTTCTCTCCCGTTGGGGTTGTAGCACGAATAGCCTGGGCTAAGAGAGCAATTTATATTCTTCATATTTTTCCACTGAGATTTTTTTTCAGAAAGTCTATTTATGAGGCATGCTTATGTGTTTTCACGGAATGGAAAGATTTTCATATCTTTTGTCGTAGCTTGAACTTATACCGGCGCATATTTGAATAAAGAAAATGTGTATATACCGAAAAACAATTTTTTTATGTTATTTATTTAATAGTTGAACTAAACGATTTATGTGACTTACATATATTTCTTTCGTCAACGTTCTAAGCCAACACCTACGTTTTCATTTAAATCCTTGTTTTAATAATAGAAATTCTCCTTTGTGCGTACAGCTCCCGTTGCGTCTGTGGGGGAGTGTTTTCGCACAATTTCTCTTTCTTATTACATTACCACAGTGACACCTTCATGAATTTCAGACGACATTAACGCGGAATCTTGGAATATTTTCATCTAATAAATTTTGATGAAGTTTCGCTGAAAAGGCAAAAATATTCTGAATGTAAATTATATATAAAAAGAATCGTAAATTTTTCGATTTGAATAATTGTATACATACACTACCAACATAAAGTTACATTATACGCTCATGCAAATCGTGAAATTTATTTAATATTCTCCATCGATGAAATATTTCATGAATTTTAAAAGCTTTATTATAAACAAAAAAATCAGATTCGCTTCTTGTTAAAATACCTCGGCTTGATCACGTCGTTCCAAGTAAACACCATACGTTTATATGAGATTACTACGTATAGCGTTTCCTTTATTTCAACTACCTGAACGGAATTCGTAAAGCCGGATCGTGGTACCTGCAAATATACACACACGTGTGAGCAACACATACCAACAATATAAATTCGAATACATTCGATATAATATGACTTTATTTAAAATAAATATAGAGGCGGCGAGAAGACAAAAGAAAATGAATAAAAAAAAACAGCACACGGGAGGATATGCGTTTTGTAAGCAATACGAGAGGGTCTTCTTTGATGTGCACAGAAATAATCTTCACGGAATGAAATATGTTACCAGAAATTGCAACGATCCGTCCCCTTCCGGACACCGAAGCAATTCAATTTATATACAAGGGGTTAACATTTATATATAAAAATATATAAAATACAATTATCGGCGTACATACGAATCGGTTAATTTGCACAATATTTTCCTTGTGGCAAAATGGAGTATTGATGAAGAAGGACGAAATAATTTCTCCGTATCTATTACGGAAAATGAAACCGGGTCCGTATAGCCCCACAACGCCCAAATTCCCTCATTTTCTTCTATGCGCACATAAAGTTGGGTCGGCGAGAGAGGGCTTAACCGACAACACCACCCCAAATGTAGCCCAACCCAACCACCTCCTCGTGCCGCGTACACGAGAAAGCTTTTGACAACCGGGGAGTGTTTAATGAAAGGAAATTGAATGGAATATGTTTTCAAAAAGCGCCCGTTAAAATTCAACCCCCGCAATAGATTTAACGGCCTGACGAGAAAGGTCGCGTAGTATCGTTTTTCATTTCGTTTTATCGCTATCGACTCGTTCCACTGACAAATTGCAAAATATACACGAGAGGCGTTTATGAATTTTTCGAAAATGCCGGGTAAATAAACAGAAAAGTTGACGATGCCGTGTTTTCGTAGCGTTATTTTCGAACGGATCATAATCGTCGTACGAGCGTATAGGCGACGGAGTTTTACGAGTAGGCGTCGATATATTTTTCGTTGACAATATTCAATTTCGAAATGCTAATTCTGATTTTATTTTTTTGTCCCTTGTTCGCCGTCGAAAGAAATAAGATTTTCTTTTACGTTCTTAGCCAATGAATCTGGACTTTTGTTGTTTGGTCGCTCCGTACAAAAGACAGAATAATGACGTCGAACTTAGGTCGTAGGTTTTACGACACCATTGATATAAATGCGTTTCCAACTTAGAGAGAGAATTTCAATCCAGTTCTTTTTAAATTTTTCTTTTTTTTTATTTAGCATTTTCAAACCGTCGACGCTGCGGCATTTTAAAAATTCCGCACTCACTTTCGCGTGTGTTTATTTTCACACATTTAAAATTTTCATACCATAATATGTGGACCCGAATCATCCGAGTACAATGCGTTTCTACCCCGTGTCCGTTCATGTCATTCAAAAGGGTGGAAAAAAAAAATAGGGACGACCCTTTCCCTCGTTTCGAAAATATGCTCGACCGTATATCTACAATATGGCTACTTTAAATATGATTCATGCAACGTTTAGTTTTATATAAAAGAGACTTTCCACATATTTTTTCCTCTTATTAACCGATTCTTTTATATTTTTTCAGGCTGTGTCTTCACCCCGAAAGTAAAAAGTAATGCTCCAAGCTGTTCGGCCCTCTGGAACTCCCGCTCCGTTCGATTGAGCTGTCCACCAGGTAATAAATACCGAGAAATCTTAAAATGTTACAAACACACACAACGATGATGCGGTAAGCGTTTATTTATCTATTTTTTATTCAGATGAAACATATAAAACCATGTATTTTAGACATCGTTGCTACCATTTTCCCCTTTTTGGGTGCCGCGTTGCCGCCCACAGATGTTTCCGTCGAATGTGCCCGTGGGTACGGTTCATAAATATGGTTAACTAATGGTATTTGTGTATTCGCTCCGTTGAAAATTTCCACTTTTGTTATTTCGTTATTATTATTTTTTTCTTATTCTCAATTCGTATATCGTTTAATTAAAGCCGCTCGTGTACACGTTGCGAACGGTCGCGCGCGCGCTTCATAATTTACGTGGCGTTTTTTATTATTTTCCGTAGTCATATAAGTTATTAAAAAATTTAAATTATTCGTATTATATGTTTATTATTTATTTTCGATTATTTGAATATATATATAGAAATTTTATCGGTAATTTAAATGTTAAAAATTTGAAAAATTAAATGAAATATTTTAGTCGATTTTTTTTGGATGAAAAAAATAATAATATAATATATATATAAAATATCCCTGTTTTTTTTTTTCATTAAATATATATAATACACAATTTAGTTGTAAGACGACAGGTAAACACTGTTTTGAATTAATGTATTTTTTTTTCGTATACGGGGACGATTTTCACATTACCCCTCTTAGAATCAAAATGGCCAACGCGAGACATTTACCTTTCGAGACACAACAATGTGTTGTGCGATAACAAATTGAGACATTAATGTCACAGAATGGTAATTCACACGATAAGTTTTGTGTAGACATCGGTCAAACGCGAATTCGTAATACGTGCCTCCTTTCACAATTCTTTTATTCGCAACATGTACGCTTATTTATCCTTTTTTTTCTATAACACCCATATACGTTTGCGCCGCGAATATTTCCAGATCCCATGTCCGCCAATCGTTTTCTTCGGCCATAATTTCGGCATTCGTATGCCTTTGAACATACGAGACATTCACGTTGTTTGTCCGTTTTGCCGATTCGACTCTTTCATAAGCGCCGATGAACACCGATAAAAGCGAAACGTTTTTCTTTTTTCGGCCTGCGCACCGACGAGGATTTTATACAGGCATCTAAAAATGTCCGAGTCAAAATATTGTACGAAAATCTGTCGACGGACACGCAATAAATTCGAATTTAATTCGCGTGACAAAATCGCACATCCATTCAGTTACAACCTCATTATTTTATGTATAAATAAAATTCCTTCAAAATTTGTAAAAAATCATTAGTAAAAAGTTGTATGTAATTTTTTTGAAGCAATAATTTACCGATGAGTGTTATTATACCGAGAAGGATGAGCAAAGGTATAAAACAATGTGTAACGGTCGGAAATGATACTATGGTATCTCTTTACGAAATGGAGGAGTTCGTCGACCCTTAAATACACGGCTACCACAAATTCCGAAGCTCAAATATAACGTGAAACCGAACTAAGATAAAAAGTCGAAGAAAGCACACTTAAAATTCAATACTGGTATATAGTTCGGCACAGCGCCGGGATTGACCGATCATAAGGAAAAGGAATGGCTGTGGGTGGATACGATAAATACTCGGGGAGGGGAAATAAGCATTATGGAAGGCACTAGGAAAACATAAACAATCGAATTTGTTTCGGTAGACGAATAAACAATCTTGTTTGTTTGAAAGGAGAAGCAGGATGTTGACAGCTTCGTTTCGTGGAGAGAGATAATCGCCGACTGTACGTTCTCCGAATAAACAATTACAAAAAAGTCTTTCTCGCCTTTTTATTTCACCCGCGGACGTGTGAATCTCGTATAATTCAAAACGAAATAAAATGTACAAGAGTGTAACTGTGAAGGTTGCGCTCGAGGAAAAAAATGGTGGTTTAAAATAATAGGTGTCTTTATGCGGCGTCGTTTTTGCGATGGCCGCTTCGGCGCGGAAAAAATAAGTAAAATACGCATCCTGTCGCAGAAGTTGAGTTTCTTTTATGTTTTCGCAACCTTGCGAAACAATTTAAACACGATATTTTCGAGGCTTAACGTTTTTCGTTACGTGGTGGGTCGCTGGCTTTTCAAAAGTTTGTGGAATTCGAGGGTCATTTCGGCAATATTCAAATTTCAGTATGGTTCATTATAAATTTTTTTTTATGAATTATTCAAAATATTTTTTCAAATTTGATATGAGCATTGAACTTTTATGAATATTTACGATTCGATTTACAAACGGAATACTATGTCATTGCTCATTGTACGCATAGAGAGATATTACAAAACGTTGGTTTTTCAACCATTGTTTATAACAAAATGTCGTTAAAATTTTATACGTGCATATGACAGTGAACGAATCCATTTCTGTGGTATGTTTTTAAAACCGATCGTAAAATCTTACGAATGTCAATATACGATTAGTCATGGGCGCGCAGTTTCCTCCGTAGATGTTAAATTATCCTAGGGTGACTCGTATGATTTACCGTTTTATTTTTTTCAAATGAATCCTTTCCTTCCTAACAATCCACGAATCACAAACGCCATGAAGAGCAACGAACGATCTGAGATTTCGCTTGTAAAAATAGGCGTGTAACATGTGCTAGCTATGTTCGGATGCGTGACTTCGAGCTGTAAACTATGGCTTACGGAGAATTATTGACGTATGTTGAGGTTTCTCAACCGAAACCTTGGCTTGTACTAATTCAAGCCGCTCACAATCACTCCCAAGTCTATTTTCGAAAAGATCGTAATTAGCGTTCAAAAGTGCCGAGCGAATGCGCGACAACGGATATTGCATATAAATCGAAAGCTCAAACCGGATTCGTTGTATTAAATTCCCTTATTTATCGGAGCCGATGTTGTAGCCGTCAAGTTGATTACTATTTAAGATAAAAAAAAAACCACGCGAGATCAACGAATAAATTGTATCGAACCGGATATTTTCTCAGTCATTCCAACGAATACTTGTATGTACCGCTTTTCAGTGAAATCTTCGGGCGCTTTTCCATCATCGATTTGAATGTTAAACAAAAATAACTTGAAGGTTTTTTTTCGATAACGCTTTTGAATGATTTATTGAAAACAAAAATTCGTAACGCTTTCAAGTATCTTAAGTGACTTCACGTATAAAAAATGTATAATATTTTACGTCAAAAATCAACTTGAAATGTTCGTTTTTGAACATATCCATGAAAAATTCATCACTGAAGCATATTAAAATTTATTACGTATATAATTTTTATTTTTTTGCTTTAACATAAATCTATGACTATTTATATTTTTTTTATATGTAACTCTTAAGAAAACAGAACTTTTCCATTTTCTGGATGAAGTAGATGTCACACTCCAAATAATGAATATTTTCTCGATCGGTGGGCGGGAACAGAATCATTTTTCCGACCCCACTAAAGAGATTGGAGAGTGGATTTTATGTGTACAGTATATCCTCAAATAAAAAAAAACAATTAAATAAAAATTATAATATTCAAAATTAAAAAAATCATCACGTCATATCGACAAGGCGTATTTGATTATAAAACGGATACACAATCGCAAATGCAAAGCGAAATAATTAGCATCGTAAATCGCAAGTGCGTATCAGTAATACGAGTATATATAATTTAAATTTTCATTAATAATTTTCACAAAATAATTCGAGATTTCCCTGTAAGTTTGCAAGAATGCACAATCACGACGGGGAGCCCTCGCCCGCCCTTGTTTGCGCAAAAAGTCATAAACAATCATCGGCAAATGGTTCGAGTGCGCTCTCGAAACTCGAACTTCCATACTTTCGCCTTTGATTTACTGTCAATTTTCTTGTCGGCCGATGCATAAACTATATCTGCGCCATGGATACATTCAAAAGCGGGTCGGATGTTAACGTAGGAGACATGTTGACTGCGACGAGCACGCGACCCGCATGATTTACACCAAAATTCTAAATATAAAATGTGTATAAAACGTTTGAGGACATGATATGTTATGGCAAATATGACGTTTCGAGAAAATAAATAAAGAGTGCGTATCCGTGTGTATTTTAATGATTTAATGTGTTTTTTTTTTATATTATTTTTTAGGCTCCCGTGCCCGTTTGCGCAAAGCACCCTGGCAAGCTTGCGACAAGGTATGAATGAATTTTCTATTTATATATTTTTAATATTAAAAAAAATTATGCTATATAAATCGTTCAATCGTCAATCGTGTATTCGAAATCCAATCACACAAATATGTCGTCATTTTCTGCGGAAATGTTGCAATTTAGCATCGTCGTCTAAGGAAAACAATAAGATTGTTGTCTTGCAATAGCAATCGTCGCTGATTGGCATGTGCAGGTTTTATATGCGACCGTCTCTCTGTACATTCGTATACGTGGTACGTTATGTTCCTC
Organism: Hydropsyche betteni; assembly: GCA_028571205.2. NCBI lineage: Eukaryota > Metazoa > Arthropoda > Insecta > Trichoptera > Hydropsychidae > Hydropsyche > Hydropsyche betteni. Next base: position 618,102 of record JAOXNN020000017.1, read on the forward strand.
GATAATGGTCACCATAAGATCATCGGTCACGTGTTCACAATGAGAAACCTTTGCTAGCACTTTGTCTCTTTTGAAAGGGCAATCGTGTTATTAAACACAAGGACGTTCGCTCGAAACGTATAAAATTCACATTGTATGTGTGCGATTCGAGTATTTTGATTCGTCTATGATTTATTGTTGATTTTTTTTTTAATGCAACCGTTTCAAAAATACACACATCGACCGATTCGCGCGCGTTTTACGGCCGGAACCGCTCTCTTTCGGTTTCGCGAGATTTCGTCGCTTCTAAATTTAATAATAAAACGTTTCGCCATTTTCGTAATCCACCCCGAGGTGGATTTGAGAGTTTATCCGGGAACACAACTAGAAATCACGCAGCGGGGGCCTACGAAACTACCATCCATCTACCATCCCTCGCACTCTTGCGGAACCGCCCCATACCAACTTTTCCGCTCGGAAGCCCACCCCACTTCCCCATAAATCCGCAGACACCCACGTATACCATGTATTCGTATATACACCGAGTGTATAAGCCCGTAAGTACGCCGTATATATTCGGGGTGGAACGTATCTACGTTTTACTACGTGTCCCTATATAAGTGTATAGTCCGCGGCCCAGACGCTCGATAATAACGAGAGCGATTTTTTTTCAGCGTTCACTATGGGAAAATATTATAATTTGTCGAATAGATGTGCTCCGGGGCACAATGGGTTGATTTTACGACGGATATAAAAAGCGTGTAGTTATTGTTAGGGGTCGTGTTTAAATAGAAAAGTCGAGTAAACATGCATGTCTCCGGCGACAAAGGGGTGTGAAAATTTGTCGTGTTTTTTTTTGTTTGTCGGTTAGATTTGTATGTTTTGAAAATGAATTATCTTATGCAATTGTGCCGAATTCCCTTCGAGAGGTCGACAATGGGTTCGGATTTATCGCGGGGTAATGTTTGGTTATTTTCGCGCGAAATTGAAACCGATACGATGCGAGTTCGTTGCAATGGAATTATTGATAATTTATTTATATGCGGTTTTGTTGCGGTGCAAATTTTTATTGACGTTATTTTCTATTGATTTTCATGCGGTTCTTTTGTGTTGCATTGCCAACGAAATTTATAGAATAAATATCTGAAACGATATTTATGTACGAGACGTATTTTATCAGTAAGTTGTTTTGTTATGATAAACGATTTTATTAATTGAGAATGTAATATTTATGTGATAGACGGAAGAAAATTTTTCTTACGTATTCATATTTTCCGGAAAATTTCTTATTAACAAGATTTATTCAAAGAAAATTTCTTATCGGAAATTAATAGTTTTATCATCGTATTTATATCATACTAGTAAATAGGCCCGATTTTAATAACATCGGCTATGGATTTGTTAAAAAACAAAAAAATGTGAAAAACCGATTATGTGAACCCGAAATGTGTACCCGATTTGAATATTTAATATTTAATTAATAAAATCAAAATAGTTCATTTG
>JAOXNN020000017.1:628550-653064 GCA_028571205.2 Hydropsyche betteni
TTCAACGCGTACGTCTCGAAGCAAAAGCGCTGGGAGCTAGCGAGAAACTTGAACCTGACCGAGCGCCAAGTGAAGATATGGTTCCAAAACAGGCGGATGAAGAACAAAAAGAACTCGCAGAGGCAAGCCGCCCAGGCCCAGAACAACAACAACAACAATTCGAACGCGAACAACCACAACCACCACACGGCCCACCACCACGGGCACGCTCAGCATCACGGGCTGAACCACCACGCGGCCAACGGAACGGCTGTCAAGCACCATCAGTGACCCACGCCCTTCTCTGGGGCTTTCCCGCACCATTACCACCATCCGGGCACCGTCAGTTAAACTGGACGAACACGTGTGACCATTTTCAGAAGACGGTGTCTGATGTCGTCGCATGGTAATGATCCTCAGGAGCGGTGAAGGACGCTCGGTTCGGCGGCGAAGAAGGTGCGTAATACGGAGACTAAATTAGCAATGGCCTCAGAGAATTGTTAGTCGAAACGTACGTATTTTGGTTCCCCACTTGAATCTAATTAAAATTATTGTATGATGAGAAAAAACTTCGATTTTCCTTACATGACAAGTATGTAATATAAAATAATAATATAAATATTTGCAAAACAAAAAATATTAAATGAAAGTGTATCAACGGTGATATCCTTTAATCGAGATGTAGGCTATTTAATTGTTTAAAAATATCAATATATAGTTAGGTCGTTAAAATAGAGAATATAATTCAATGTGAAATTTTATTATTTGAGACTGCTTATTGTAATGCCGAAAATGCAATCCTTTGTTTTATATTATATATATATAATATATATATATATATAGAAATATTGTATTACAAAAAAAAATAAAGTATTTCCAATTTAGCTAGTAAATACAATCGGAAAGCATCCTTTTATGTTGAAATCAATGAACGTTCGAGTAATTTGAAAACTGTGTTCGTTTTTTGATGTTAATCATTCACAAGTAGTTTAATTATTATTCTGTATATTTTGAATTAAGGGCAGGTGCATTAGAAACGTTTGTTGAATACAAAAACGTATGGTTTCAAATCGGCATTGATAAAAAATTTCTATAAAAATCATCGAGATTTTAAAAGTATCATTTGGTTCAAAATAAATTATAAAATCACACAGTTCGAGAATGTAATTTCTAATTTTCATCAAGTGGATGAACTGAAAGATTTTTTTTCGACGTGGAACGCGTGTATTTTTACAAATATGTCTACAGGTGATTCTTTAAATATCTTAAAAACCCTCCATGTAAAATTAGATGGCATACAACTGTAATGAAATATAGACTAATTTAGGAAACTTGATAAGAAAAAATATTATCTATTCTCTAATTTTCCATATTAGATGTGTATTAGAACTGTAAATTCTTCAATGTCAGTTAAGATGAATTCATGTAATATTTACCAAATGTTTGTAATAAAAAAACCTTCTCTAGAGAACCGAATTTAAAAAGAAATAGTAGACATTTTAAATTTAATAGGTAAGAGTTGTTTACGTTACCGTATTATTTCTTGATGATTTCGTTGTTATTACATTTTTTACATTTCGATTCAATGTATTGTAAATTGTTTATTGTTCAATTTAATCCTATATACATATTTCAAATTGTTCTCGTTTCGTATTTGAATATCATTTATTATATTTATATTGACTGTCGTATTAAGAATATTTATGTACAAATTTATTTTATTTGAAAAGCGTATATTTCATATTGATCGTTGTTTTCTTTAATTTGAAATACTTTTTTGTTTAAATAATGTATTATTTTTGTTTAATTATCGAATAATAGACTCGTAATTGATATTGTATAAAGTTACTTAACTCGATGTTTGTATTTTGATGCTTATTATTAGAAATACGATGATATTAACTTAACTGTAATAAGTTGTAAAATGTGAATCATGATGGATATAACATCGGTCAGTAATATTGGAAAAATTCTTTATTATCACATCTTCTTTCAAATTGAAAAAAAATCATAATTCATCATTCAAATTATGATGGATATATTTGGTACTTATTGGTGTATCGTATTTGAATAGAAAAAGTCAAAATTTTTATTTAACTTTGATTTATTAACTAATTTTACGTGTTTTTTTATTATTATTTTGTGTTTTAAAATTGTTATCACACGAAAATTATGTTTTTTAAGCCATTATTTGTTGCATTTCGTGACTTTTTTTTATTAAGAATAAATTTGTTTTGTTTAAATAAAAAAAAAGTTAGTTTATCACACCCCGAAAGAAATTGAAAAAGAAAATTGAACTACACATATTGAATAAGGAATTATCTAGCTCTATTATATGATCGAGTTACTATCCCTACCTTTAAGTAAATGTACAGTATGAGATAAGTATATTAATGTTCTTCTTAATGCAAAACTACAAAAGAAAAATTTGTATGAAACATAATAAAACTACTTTCAGACGTGTGTTTCTACTTATTAATTTTTGTCAAACGACAAACATCCGTCTATTGCCAATAAAATGTTAAAATTTATTATTATATAAGAATTTCTAGTGTGAATTATATTATATTCTGAGATAAACGAAGGTACCTTTGTAAATATTGTACATATTTCGTACGTCATGAGATTTACAAAATTTCCCGTCCGCAGATTCTTTCGTAAGTATAAACGTAAGATAAGTAAGTATTGAAAGAATATTTGAAATAAGAAAGAAAATGATATGGAAATTGTCATATAAGAATAAATAAATTAAACGAAAGATTCGTTAAAGAAAATAGATATTTTACGAATATAAAAACGAAAATAGTTTGAAATAATTGTTGGCTAATAAATAGCCAATTTCAAGAATTTTTAATTTTTTTCAAGTATGAAATAAGTTCTTACGTCAGTTTTTCTCGAAAAAAATGGATTAAAAATGAAAATTATGTGTATACATACATATTTTTAAGCATTTTGCTTACGATCAAATTTCGATATTTTTTACTGGAAATTCTTTTATTTCCCCAAAGAGTCGTAAGAAGACGAATATTACAAAAGTTAGATTCGAGAATAAATAGTTCCGTTATGAAACTCGGGTTCTACAGATACACGTGCTATATAAACATACCGTACTAGATATACCGGCATGGAACAGGAAAATAGTAAAACGTAACTGAATATGTGAATTTTTGAATTATATTCTAGTTTATTTAAATAAAAAACGCTTTAAAATGCTTTTAATTGAATATTACTGATATAACGATATTCATTTTGTACACCACAACGACTGAAATGTATAAAAACAAAAATATTTTTTTGTTATTTGCGACATCTAGCTTTCAAAAGATTCAACGTGAATTTCTTCACGATTCTTGTTAGATTTTCTTTTTATTCTTACTGGAATTTTTCCTCATACGAACACGAAACGTTTAGTTTTGCTTATTGAAAATATCGTATAAAAACGTTTATTATGAATAAAACTAATTAGTTTTAATTGAATTCACCCACTCGTTTCAAATATAATATGAAATCTTATATGGATTCAATTGAAGTTTTTCATCTTACATGTAAATAATTCTTTACAATAATATCGAAAAAATTATGATGTCTATAACGAATAAACATAATAATCCTTGATTCATTGAAAAAAATTTGAATACAACATAATATTCTGAGAAGTGGTAAAAATATTAAGCAAATCGGATTACAGAGTTAAACCTACTCCTTTTGAATTTATGCGCTTGCTTGCATTATAATATGCATAAGAAATATAAATGTAGATATCGCATTGTAGGCGGCCAACAAAGGGTGAAATAATATATAATATTTATATGAGCGAACCGTGAAAATTATTCTTAATAAATGTGAAGATTGTCGGCTAACTTCCATTAAATTGATATCTTTACGATTTAAAATGCTACAATTTTGAATTTAGTTTTAATCATCTCTTTTGCGAGGAATATCGCATATTATTTATCAAGGTTTCATATATAATACCTTGAGAAATAATTTTAATGCTAACAAACCGAGCCGAGTTTCTCGATGGTTTTCATAACTGATTATATGCACCGAATTATGCTCATGTTATATAAAATTCATATAAATTATATAGAATACCATAAAAGCAACCAAAAAGTCAAATGATTGCCTCATTAGATAAGTAAAACAAGGTGCATTTATTTTGTGAAAGTCGTAGGAATCATATATTATATATGTACTATGTATGTAGGTAGTAGTAGAAACCCTATAAAAATTCGATATAATCAAAAATCATGAAGTATTATATAAATTACATTGTAATTGAAGCCATTTATAAAATAATTCAAAATACACAAATATGATAAACTTATTATTATTATATTGAATGTTTTTTCAGTTTTAAAATGTTTTATATGGTTCAATAAACTCATGATCAACGTTAAAAAAATAAATGTTTATTGTTTCGTGGAAAGATATCTGCACGTACACTATTGTATGATGAATGAAATAAATAATTTAACTATTAAATTCAGTATATAATTATCTATATGGGTCAATGTAAATAAAATAATTTCTTTTTATTATAATATAGGTGATATTGGAAATATTATATTTCATACTAAATAAATAAATTCGTTTATTTATATTTTCATTATATAGTAAAAGTAATCAATATATTTTTTGACTTATACTATAATAACATACTCGTACTTATTTCTTGATTATTATACATTTAATTTTTAGATACATTTCAAATAATATTCAGGTGCGGTAAATTAACATTCCACTCTAGACTTTTAAAAACGTTTCAATAGAAACCATCAGCTTCAACGACAATTACGTAATTAACATTTCAAAGCACGCGACTCTGGAAAATATTCGATTCACTTCAATGCATGTTAATTTATAGAAAGGCTATCGCCCAATGGCACGAACGAGCCGACCGAGGTCAAAAAACCGTAAAATCGAAATCCCTTCACGACCACCATTAAAAAAAAAACCGATCGAACTGCATTCGAAATGCAGTTTCGCCTCACGAATAATTAAGATTCGTCCGGAATCTCTTCATTAGCCGAATGGCGACTTTTTATGCGGCCTTTCGGAAACTCGCGCTTATAATATCGCGTATTATAACTATAGTATAATACGAGAACGTCCACGGAATAAAAAAGTATGTTTATTAACGAAACTGGCCAGTCGAATGGTTCCCGATTGGTTGCCACGTTGACGCTAATATGCAGTCAATTACATTTTATTGGAGACCGGCTCGCATGCCATCGGGTCTGGGATAACCGATTCGGACTCGGACGAAATATATATTTAATAATCGTATACATATAAATTCGAATGTACTGACGTGTTAATTTTATTTATATTCTTCAAAATTCGCGATATGGCGCGCGTGTTTTTTGTTGCTGCGCGAGCGGGTTAAATTTGTTGTAGGGTGTGAGTTGTTTATATGAAGAGTGAAAATATTTGTTAAATCAACATAGTTCGGTTGATTGTGTTGTTAGTTTGGTGCCAGTGGTTTGTTTTTTTAGTTTTTTGAATAACAAATGAAATTTTCATAGTTTTCTTGTATAATTTAATCGAAAAATAATTGTATTTTGAATCGCGTGTTTAAATATTTTCAGTAGATTGAATTAGAAAATAAATATATTTAGAAGAATCAGTCGATGTTTAAATTAATCAAGTTTTTTAAAAAGAGCATCATACATTATAAACTAATTAAAATACCCAAATTAGAATACTGGTTGTATTAGAAGCAATCAGTAAACCTTTTCATAAAATAAAATCAAATGAAGCTGGAATATCTATTTCAGTTTACATTTTGAAAATTATGCATTCTAACGTGGGTGCGAAAATGTTCGACGTTTATTTCAACAGATAGATTAAAATACTAAAAAGGTATTGATGATTTCTATTCATATTCATTAAATTATATTTTTTATTCATCAATTATTTTCATATACGGGCAAAACCAATCAAATATTTTTCAGTGCGAAAAAGTCAGACATATTAAATTTCATACTTTTCAACAAAATTCTCAACCGTCGCATAACAACATGATAATGTTACAATGTTGTAAAATCGCTTGATAATCAGTGACTTATTTGGAAAATAAAATGAGTTTATTGAGCGCCTTCAATTCCCAGACGCAGCTTTGAAAATAACTTAATATTCAAAATCTTCATCCCAAAATAATCCCCAATAAATTAGTAATTTTAGGATCCAACTTTTTATTTACCGAAGGTGTTATTAGCAAAAACTAAATCTATTTTTATTTTTTTGGAAATGCTTCTTTATTTTATACAAAATCCAGGTGACCTTTTTATTTTATATTAGAAGTTTAAAAATAAATAAATGGAACTGTCCATTCAAATATAATATTATTTGTAGGATAGTCAGATGTTTTGAAATTTTCAGTTACTTAAATTAGAAAAATATGGCGAATTCATAGATTTGTAAGGTTAAAATCAAATTGTTGGTTTTTTTTTTATAAAATTTTAAATATACAAATATTTTTTTTAATGTTAAAAAATATATGTGTATAATTTTATTTACAATGAAGTATGATTTTCTAAATTGATTCAATTTTTTTAATAAAATTCATATTTCAACATTATCAATCTATCATAAGAGATTCATATTCTTGCTTCATTTAAAAAAAACATACAAAACAACCAACTACCGAAAAAAAAAAAAAAAAAAACAATTTCAAACACACAAACTCATCAACACAACACACAAACCAACAAATCCAAAAACACCAATCAAAAACCCAAAAAAAAAATAAACTCAAAAACCAAACCTACAAAATCGACCAAAAAAGAAAAAAAATGGACCAAAAACCCCGGTTAGAAATTGCATAAGAAGACGGAAAACAACGGTTAGTGCGCGGGCGCGGCGGCAGAACTACCCCGGGCGAGCAGGGGAGTTCCAGGGGTAGGACAGGGGCGGGGTGCGCTCTAACGGGGCACGTCCGCAGGTTTGATGGCCGCCGGCCCAATGCGGACGCAGCGCCGCCTCTGCGCGCCACACGCATCCAACCTTACGCTTGCGTATCACAAAATGGCTACCGGAACGCTTTTCTATTTCAATTTTTTTTCGTTTATCTTTTGACTAGTGAATAGGTCCGATGTTAATAGCGTCGGCTGTGGTTTTGTTAAGGAATGGAAAACGGTAAAATGTGGGAACCCGATTGTGTGAAACCGATTTGAATATTTAATATTTGATTAATAAAATCGAAATAGTTCATTTGTTATTTTTTTGTGAGATATAGGTGAAGTCAGAGGCAGTAAGTAATAAGCATCGTATTATAGACGTTAGCTATATACGCATAAAGACCATATTCGCGAAAAAGTCGTGAGCGTCATCGGACGAACACACAGAAATCCGCTTTTATATGTAGGGGATATTATAAATAGGGGATTTTGATTCGATTTTTTGTGTGTTAAAAATCGTTTTTTTTATATATGAAAATTAAATTGTGCAAATATATTTTTTATGAGTTTTAGTTTTTTAATGTAATAAATATTGCTGAATGAAAAAAAATTCTCATAAGCAAATTCGTTGTTAGAAGGAAAATTGGCCATTCTTGTTTTAAGGCAATTTATATTCATATTATTTTTTGAATTCATCCATTTGATTATTTTTTGCATTTTATATTAAAACTGATTGAACCCGGCAGACATTGATTGCCCTGTGAGACTGTATTATAACAGCTTGATATGATTTTATGAATTGAGTAATCAAGGCAACTAAATTCAACGACAGATCTTCGACTCTTCATAGTGAATTTTTTTATTATAATGATATAAAACCTTCTCGAAAAAAAATGCATATACATTTACATGCCAATTTTCATAGTGATCAGTCAAGCGGCGTTGGAGTGAAACGACGTCATATATATATACAAACATTCATTTTTATATGAAAATAGATTAAAATAATTCAGAATATTTGTATTATAAATTCTATGATCAATTTTAGCTGTGTTTAAGCAAATTAGTTTTTTTTACAGATTATTTAAACATTCAAATTATATTCTTTCTATAAATTCGTTTGTATAAAAATTATGTTGTTTTGAATATTTGTTTATCCGAAGTACTAAAAATAAAGAATTTATTTGAATAATATTTTTGGAAATTTTCCGGATTCTACTAAGAATTGGAAGGAAAATTTTTAAAATTAAACAATTATGTCTGTTTAAAAAAAATGCACATTTTAATTTTTTTTTTTCGTAAATATATTCATGAGATTAAAACGTTTTAAATTAATGATAAAACTACAAAAGTTGCGCAAATTATTCTAATTGAGATATCCAGTTGGTATATTTTTTACAACGTTATCGTATTAGTTATTTTTGACAACTCAAAATCATGCAAACATATATTTATATATACAAAAAAAACTGATTATGCCAAAACATTTTGTTCACACAACAAAAAATTTGCATACACCGAATTTCCATACATTTCTTTATAAAAAAAATTGAATTCACTTCATTTAGAACGACATCTTATATTTCGCGTATCAAAATCAAATCCACATAAAAACGAACCGAACCAAAAACGGAAACACTCATTTAGCCCCAACAAAACGCTAATACATTTACTATTTTTACAAAACCCCGATAAGACCGACCTCTAAAACCCACACACGCCGTTCCAAAGTAACCAAAACCTCCACCATGCAACCCGCCGAAAACCCACCAACGACCCCGCAACGCCAAACCCGACGTACATCGAAGAACACACCATCCCCACCGACAGCTCTGCGTCCTGCGAGAGACCGAAACGTAAGACGGAACGCAATTCGAAAGATTAATGTAATAAAAATGTGCACCAAGGCGAGACCGAATACCGCCCTCGCACCCACCAGAACCACGTATATCCGTCTCGCCGCCGCTTTGTGTCCTCGCCCATGGCGGGAAAGAGACGACGCCATTTTCGAACATGGCGTCGCCTAGGAGCCCGAAAGCGTCGGGCGCGAAAAAAAAACGTGCGTTATATCCGCGAACGCGACCACGGCGGCCGCTCCATCGGCGACCACTTCTGACAGCAATCGGCAACAGTGAGTCGGATTTTTCGGTTCGAAACTGTAAATAATGAGTCGGTTCGAAGCACGCGAGTGCACCCCACCTTTGCCCGAGTCCACCCCGTTCGTTCGACGTACACACAATGTTATAAAACCGAGAGAGCGCTAAACTTTATATAGTCGATTTTTATTGCTTTCGGGGCCAACCTTCGTAGATGCGAGCGCGGCGGCGTCCCGAGACACGCTCGCACACTACAGTGTGCATCTCTCAGTCGTAGCTATATAACGATTCGGAATGAACGTGCTTTTGGCCGCCGGATGGTTCGGCGACGTCTGAAGGTAAATTTCGAAGCGTCAAATTTGACGTTGCATGGCTTTTTTTGGTGTTGACGCGGGCCGTTTGACGTTTCGCGCGAGAGCGACTTTGGCGAGCGCCGCGATGGCGATCGGTCCGTTTTCGATCCGTTTTCGCGTTTTTTCGACGGTTTCGTGATCGAGCGCGTGGTAGGGGCGCGAGCGCGTGGGGAATTCCGGTTTTGCACTTTTGACGTTTTGCGAACGCCCGCGTGTGCGATGGCCGCGTGTGCATTTCGATGGTTGTGTTTGTTTGCATGTAATCACGTGTTGTGTTTGGGCTTGAGCGGTTTGATTGTAGGTTATATGTCAAATTTTTGTATTAATTGCTTATGTGTTTGTAACGTTGATAACCTCTGTTTGGCATTTCTAGATTCTACTTGGATCTTTCACTTGTTTTGTTTAGTGAAAATTGATCGTATAATTTGAAAATTTTGCATGAAAATATTTATATTGTGGATGAGACAATGGTTTATAAATAACCAAATATTATATTGTTTGTTTCTTTATTGAAACCAACAAAGAAGTGACCGGATGTTTGATAATTTGAGAATGAAATAAAAGAAGGATGCTTTCATACTTATTAGCTTCATTGTTTGTTTATATCTGAATATTTATTAATACAATGTTGTGTTTCAATCAATTGACAATTTATGTCCATTTATTTTGAATCAAACGAGTATTTTTTTGACATAACCTTTGTTGACAATTTGATTATTGATTATGCATATCATAATTTAGAATAGTATAGATATATGACAGTTTTATAATTTTAAATCCAAATCATATTATATAAATCAATTAATATATCGAATTTAATATGAAGCTTGAAAAATTAATGTTATAACGTTGAGAAAATTTTCAATTTATTTTCAATTATTGTTATAAACATTTTATTTAAGTAAATCGTTATAAATTGCATGTGAAATATTAATATGGAATTGATAATAAGTTATTCATTTCAAGAAATTTTATTTTTCTTAATATTTATCACGTGAGAAGCATTACAAGAAATATTTCTTTTATATGCTATACAATATTGTAAAGTAAGTATAATGTATATTATGTTTTGTACGTTGTGTATATTTGCGATTAATTATTCATGTTAATTGTTTGAACAAACCGTATTTGCATGTTAAGATGCGATTGTACTACTTAAGATAAGAAAAGAATTTGTTAGATGTTATCTAAAAGAAAATTTTCCCCTAGCTTTTCCGGCATACAATTTTAAGTTTTAAATCACGTCAACGTAATTACGCATATGAATTATCAAAGATATCCATATTATATAGCAATCGTCAACTATAAATTATAATTTTCCGATTTTCAAATAAACTAAATTAGAATCAATTAAACCTATTAGAACATTTCATACAAAAATAAATATAAATTCATTTCCAAACATCTCAAAAATTTCACGAATGAAATTTTCTAAGAATTATCAATTTATCACACGAACACACCCAATAATATTTATCATAAAAACAATACATGTTCGCACACATGTGAACGATAAGATTTACGACATCCACATACGAAACGTTTAACAAATCGGTGCGCGGATGGATAATTCTATCTATTGCGTTTTCGTGCCGTTGAACATCTCGTTTAATAATTTTATCAAGATTGGGTAATGCAGTGTAAAAATACTCAATACGATGGCAGGTCCATGTCAGCCTCGGAGCTTTACTGTCGAAGGGCAATTCGAGGAGAGGGAAAGCCGACGCCCACAGGTCACCGCCCTTTGATTAAGTAAATCCGTTCGCCATCTTCGTACTGGATGGTTTATTCGAGTTTTTCATAAAATGAAATATCGGATAAATAATTAAAAATAATATCAAATGGTTGATCGTTTTGTTTTGTGATTATTTTTGAAGAAAGATAATTTTTTTTTTTAGAAAATTCACGTTTTTTGCGATTGGTATTAATACAAACATTTTCAATAAATATCATATAATTTTTGCATATGTGGTAATTTTTTGTTAATAAATTGAAGGCCAGTAAGGAGTTTTTGACATTTTGAAAAATTTGTTGATTGTTATTTTTTCGTTTATTTCTAATTATTTTTGTAAAAAGAAAAACACCTAGATCTGTTATTTATATACGGTTGTTAATCTTTCAGATAATTTCATTTAAATTATGAGAATGAATTATTATTTTTTGTAAATTTTTTTTATTAAAAAATGACAATAGAAATACTTGAAAAAAATCCATCGCAAAAGACTTATTTTTGATCATATTTATTGATTCTACAAGCCGAAATAAACATTTTATTTTTTTTTAGTTCTAAAAATTTTCAATAAATCCCTTCAACACTTTCTAAAAATTAAAACCATTTTTCAATCGAAATTATTTATAACAACCAAATCATCAGTAAAATTATTCACAATCAATTCAAATTATGCACATTACATTAGTAAATGTAAGCTGTTTTTTAGTATCAAAAAAATTGCACAATTGATATTAATTCAAAATGTTATTGTAATAAAAATCGTATAAAAGCTACCTAACGGTATTATGTTCTGCGGATAATTCAGACATCTATATTGTCGTAGGAATCTGAACGGACCAAAAAGCAGCTCAAGGAAGAGATTTGTCTTACATTCTTGTAGATAAGATGGGATTACCAGGACTCCCCATTTTTTTATCGCATCTTTTTTTCTATAAAAGTTGAGTTTTAGATGTTTTAGGGTGTTCAACTACCATCGACGTCCTTAACGGTAACTTTTTTTCATTCAACGCGGGTAGCCATCACATATTAACTTTTCATCGAAGTCGAGAACCGGAATTGACCCAATGAGTAAAATATGAAAGCAAGGCACATTTTTAATTTAAAAACGTAAAAGAATTTTCTCTATGAAACCTGATTTTATATAAGAAAGATTCGCACTTTTCATAAAAGAATATTTTCATCTTTCTGGATTAGTATTTTGACCATTAAAAATCGAGAGCTATAAGGAACATGCAATAATTATTAAAAAAATTATAAATACCTGATCATTCAAATTTTGATCCCAAAATTTATATGTTTAACAAAATAAACTAAAACACAAAACTGCACAAAATAAAGAACATTCTTTCACAGAAACTGACACACGACTGACGATAAGCAGTAGAGAGCTCTCTGCGAAAAAAATTTCGATTTTCTATGTATGTTGCCCAAACTCATCAATAAATCTTTCACACACAATGTCCAAAGAAACACCATATTAGAAAGTGGGTCAACTTCTTTGTGTAAGCACAAGTTTTGAATATATTTGAATATCCGAACAATTTTTTTTTCCGGGCGCGTTTAGAAAGTTTCACCGCGGTCCGGTCGAACGAAAAGGGTACGTGAAAAAAATCTTACCCTAATTATTCAGTCCCAAATATATAGCATGTAAATTATGCAGAACCTTTTCAGATTTCTATATCGTAAATCAAATGAAATTCCTTACGTTTCGTGAACGCAATGGAAATTTTTCATTATTATACTTCAGTATAGAAATAATACTGTAGTTCAATTACCACCTTGAATTTTTTCATTTTATTTCTTTTCAACCATTCATTTATAACATTGAAATAAATATATTTTAAAGTTAAATGAAAACAAAATAATAAAATTTTGAACTCATTTCGAATTTCAAATTAAAAAATATTGTATACATCCATATCATTTTATGTCTCAATAATATTGACTTGAATCATACTCATAGCGTTATAAGCGTGTATACGTTATCGATAACATATATAGTATGAAATTACCTTATCTGATTTACAGACTATTGCAACTCTGTATGAAATTTTATATGACTTTTCCAAGTATGCTTTTAGCTTTATTAAATAAATCCGTGCATTTTATGTCTGAATCGCTTTCTATTTGTATAAAACATTTTCTCGAATAAAAGTAAATCTTAATGGATTTAGAGCACTCGATATAATATTCCCCCATGTGTACGATTGGGCTTTTATATGAAATCAATATCATATAAATTGGATTCGGGACGAAATTTCATGTTTAAAAAATAACGTATAATTTTATTTACTGTCAAAGTTAGCCTATTTTCAATGGTTTCCATAACGTATTTGATTTATATAAAAAACTATCGAAGTCTGCCTACGATCTAAATTTTAAGTTCATTGTATTTGAGCACGCACTATATGGCATGTTATAAAGAGTGGCAATTATTTTATTATTTTATGCGTCGAATGCGCTTTAGTACCACTACGGATCATTTTATATAAATTACTTGCTCGGTAAGAAATAAAAAAAGCCTTTATTGTTCAGTATTCAAAAGTTCACATTCTACTTTCTTTATTATTATAATTAGTAATAAGCTAATTTTCAATATATTTCTTCAGATGACTAAATTAAATATCAAATATTTTTCTTTTTACAGATTATCTTCTCGAGTTGTAAAATTTTATCAGTTGTAGTGTTTTATGTGTTTTTTAATCAACGGACTAATTAAATTTAATGATACTTCGACCACAGCAGTCTAACGGATAAAATCAGGTAATTTTTATTCTTATTTTTTTATGTCGAATTTTCAATTTCACCTGTATATAATATGATACTTTGCTTGATAAATATCCTTTTTGGTATAACTATATGTATCTTATATTTTTTTTTCATCTTGAATCCTGTCACATAAAAGTAAATTAATGCACTACCGGTGTGTAAATTCAGTCAATATCAATCACAGATTCATACTAAATAGTCAATCGATTTGTAATTTAAGCACCTTTTATACGAAATAACACCCACACATGACATTGAATCGTTCAGTAGTCAAACAAAATAAAAAAAATCTAACCATCTACGAATCTCATTTGAATTCAACATACCTGAATCAAATATACGTTTTAACAAAGATCGCATTCATATTTCGAAAAACGCATTACTCGAGTACATTTTAAATTTTTATTTTGTATTTTTTTTTAAATTTCATTCAGAATACTTTTAATCAATTCTGTAAAGCAGGTAAAAATATTTTTAAATTCGAAATTTCACATTCTTCAATAGTATTAAAAAAAATAAACAATCAAATCGACCGCAAACTCATTTGAATTCGGCATTCTTCTCGAACGCAGAACAAATAAACAACCCACTCATGAACAATTCATACGCGCGATGAGCTAAAAACATCCAGGTGAGGGTGCAAAAATCGCTCTCACACACAAACATTTTGCACATACACACACACAAAAACGAGTACACAGTTCGTAGTACGGTTCGATAGAACGCCTAAGTCTCCTCTGCAAGGGGTGTAATTCAGGGCTACGGGCATGCGCCATCCCCAGCGAGGATCTGCTCGTAAAAGTTGGCTACGACTACGCCGTAGCCGATGGCTACGACGATGAAAGCTTAATAAAAGTTTCTCCGCAGCTAGAACGGTGTGGGTGGTTGTGTGTGTTTGTACGTATTGCCGACTTGGGGAGTGGTGGGTTTATTTGAATGTGTGGCCAGGGGCGGAACGAACGCAAATGTTCTCTGAGCTTGTGCGTTGGTTTTTGTTTTGTTTGCATATTTTTTGAGGTATATTTTTTGTTGAAATATATTCGATTTGATGTTGAAAGTGTATGTCGTTCGAAAGTTTTCATATCTCTGTTTCTAATCTGGTAGATAGAAAGATAAAGAAAATTAGATGATCGAAAAATCAAATTTCAATAAGTAGACGTGTATAAATTATAATATAATTATTATATTCGCTTTGTTTGAAAAAATATTTTTAAAATTACAAGCCACGTAAGAATTAAATCGAGTCGGAAAAATTTCGATTGAAATATCGTGTGTCTTTTAGCCGAAAAATTTTGACAATTTTATACGTAATAAAATTTATCATTTTGATCGGTTTATTATAAAATTTGTTAATTTATTCAAAAATTAATATTGTTGAATGAATTATTCAAAGTCTTAATACGATGGTGTTGCATTTGAATCATACTAGGCGACTACTAATTATAATAATTTTGAATTTCTTAATTTAAATTTACAAACCACTTTTTTGGAAAAACATGCTTTTTAAGTACATCGATAAATTTCTCGGACAGATTATCAAACAGATTATTAATAACGTGTACTTAAAATAGGTGAAAATTACTAAATTAAATATTTGTAAAAATCAAAATGAGATATTTAGTTTTTTAAATAATAATTACAATTTGATAAAGTCATTTTAATAATATATTTTAATAAGTTATTTTATTAAAATTTTCTAATGGCTCATAAAAAAAGAAGTAAATTTTCATTGTATGAAATATTAATTAACTTCGCTAAATGTATTCTTTGTTCGATATTGTAATATTAGACAAGTGATTAATTATTACTATGCGCCTGAAATGCGAAATGTTTTACGGTTAATTCTGTAGAAATTTTTTAATTAAAACACAAAAAATTTTATAACAAAAAAAATTAGATTACAAAATGGTTTTTTTTTCTAATTTAATACATATTTATTACAACAAGTAGAACGTAAAATTGTTAAAATTTCCATTCGAATCAAACAAGTAATTTATATGTAAAATTGTGCAAGCGTAGAATGCAGCGGCATTTTCTCAAAGACATTTTAATTATAAAATCAATTTGTATTTTGATAATCTCATTTATTCAATCTCACTAATAAAAATAAAAAATTTATGAAATTACTTCAATATGCAAATTAAGTATTTCCCTTTGGAAAAATTAAAAAATAAGTTATAACACGCACAACCCTGAAATCTCCCCAAACGAAGCAGAAATGAAAACGTGCTTTAATCTAGCAAAGTACTCTCAGCTAGTGCGGGCTTATAATTACAATCGTGTGCGCGGCCCATTTTTCACGCCAAAAATAATTCGCTAAGCGAAAATATACAACCGAAGGTTTCCATAAGAAATGAATAATATTGGGAAATAAAATTATATCAATTCAATAAACTTCGATATGAAATGGCCTTGCGCCGAAAGCTCCCCTTCCGGCCTAATTTGTTTATTCCTTCTGCTCGTCACCTTGACAACCGCTCGAACCCACCCCTGCTCTAATAGAAAGAATACGCACACTTTCGAAAAACGAAAAAATATATGTATGAGAGGGTCACACCAGACGAAAAAGGGAATAGAAAAAAATGCGAGTACGAAAACATGTCATCTCATCGCCAGGGCCGCTCTTGGCCAGTTTTGCAATATACCCATGTTCATTATTATAAATTGAATATATTATAAATGTATTATATTAGTTTTTTATTATAAAAAGATATTCGAATTCAATAAATTTTACGAATAAAAAAGTATAGAAGTGAAAAAGGTTGGTTTTTGTATAAATATCTTTTTTTTTAAATCTAAATTATACTCAACGTTTCAGTGTTTTCAAACGCAAATTTTCATGTTAAGAGATATAGAAAGATGTAAATAAATAGATATGATTTCGCATTTTTATCTGAAATTTTCTTTTGATATTCAAATTCCGTAAAAATAATTTTTCTTTATCACTACGACGCAAAAAAAAAACTCAAACTTTCGTTGATAATTTAGAAGACAATTTTCCTACAGCGAAAATTATATAAACAGCATATAATGATATCAATTATTTATTTATTTTTATTTCAAAATCAGTCGAAATCATATTTTAAATAATAAAATATATTTCCACATTTTTATCTGAAATTTTCTTTTGATATTCAAATTCTTTGAAAGTTACCTTTCTCTTATCACCACGATGAAGATGAAAAAAAAAAACAAACTTTTATTGATAATTTTGAAGATAATTTTTATACGATGAAAATAATTTAAGCAATATATAATAATATCATTTATTAATTTATTTTTATTTCAAAAATCAGTTTAAATAACATAACGAAACCACAAAATAAATTTCCAACCCAAATTTTTTCCAATACATATTGCAACAAAACAGATTCAAATTTTCAAGAAACCATAGATCTTCACCCAAAAAAAAATTAAACCAACTCCAAACCAAACATCCCCAAACCGACTTCAACACAAAAACCTACAAAGCATCCCTCACAAACCCATCAAGACACCCAAACTTCCCAAAACACCGAGTCGCCGCCGTCCCCGAAAAGGCGCGCCCTCCGCCCCCGGAACGGCCACCCTTTCGTGCGACCCTGTTCACGATCGTCTCGCACAATCGTAAACCGTACTACAATAATACTATAGAGACACAGGGGTGTACAGGTGAAACTCGACCGGGCAAATATAGCCGTAAGGGACGGACTGGGCGCGCGCGCGGGTAATCACGTTAGTTCGCAACCGGTGCTACGTACACACGCGTTCACCATCTCTCCTTCGATACGGACATATTTTATACGTATAAATATGGCGCACGTGTTGGTGTACGAGACCGTAGGAGGTAACATAAGTTATACGATACCTATATAGCCGGGGCCGACATAAAAGAAGATACTTAGACGCCCCGGTATACAGCGTCTCTTCCGAGTGACGCGCTTTATTGGTTACAGTCCTGCTCTGTGCTCTGACAGACGGCCGCGTTGCTCGCCGCCATTTCGTCTTCGAATTTTCAAAAGGAGATTTTGAGTGGATTTTCGGCGGGGTTTGCTAATTCGATCCGTGAGGGACGTGCGCAGGACGTGTCCGAGTCGCGGATTCGAGTGATAAGGATGTGGGGTTGATGGACGCCGTTTTGGGTGAGTGTTTAATTTGGTTGTTCTATTTCGATTGATTTTAATGGTCGTGTTTGTTTTGGATGGGTTTTGTGTTGGACGGTGTGCGGTTTTGTGTTTGGGTTGTATGCGTGGAATATTCCAATAGTGGATGATTGGAGATTTGATCTGTTTTGTTTGATATTGTTAAATTTTCGAGATTGAATGTCATTTGAATTGGTGTATATAATATTTATTATTTTAAATCCGTAAATAATTTATTCGAAATCCATTTGTTTGAATATATCTTGTTTTAGTTTTTGAATCGTATATAAATTTGTAAACGATTTGTTTGATATTCTTAATAAAAAAAGGATTTCATTATGTATTGATTCGACAAGTGAATAAAAACTTATGGAAACATTTCGTTTATCTCTGTTGTTGTTGTTGAAAACTGTCAGATGTATAAATTTATGTTGAAAAGATGTGGATGCTTTTTTAAAAATATGAAATGCGATAATTTATAATTATGTTACATGTTTATTTTAATACATCAATCATATTTTTCTTATACGTATTGCTTCAATTAAATATTCATAAGCTTTAATATTTAGATATCTGTATGATCATCATTTTTTTTTACTGTTTTCAAATTTAATAAAAAAATAATAAATGATATCATATGAATTCATATTGCAATGCTTCATTTTATAATATTACGTATCATAGGAAAGCAGTGCAAGTCTATATGCCGTTATAAATATGCAAATATTCAAAGGTAAATTTCATAAAATAAAAAGCATGTTTGTTTACAATGTTGTCTAAATATGTGGGTAATCTGATGTAGGGTTGACGCCCACCCTAAACCCTATCCACCCCTGTATATCAGGGTAGTAACAACCCCATGCCTACTTTCGCTAAGTACAATAATGGCTGAGCTCGTCTGATTTTTTTTCGCATCGAAAATTCCACTCGTTTCACTTACACAAATTCACACAAAATACATATGCAAAATATGACGAATTCCATACGGTGATAAAAGAAAAATTCCCTGTAAAGAGCTAGCTAACGAACTATTACTATACCGTATATTTGCATATGAATTCGTAAAATTGGTCAATTAAGTCCTAATCTAAAGAATCGTATTGATAGCTTCAGTTAAATGTACTTATGAATTATTCATACATGGGCCAACGAACCGCCATTTTGGGAAAATACGTTCATGTGAACTCACCTTTGGGATAACAAAATAATTTTTCCCATTTCGAAATTTCAACTGCCTATCTATTCGATGTCATAAAATAAATTCAACAATAAAATTAAGTTTATTCTATTATCAAGATATACTCTTTCCATTCAATTGAAAATTATTTTTCAAAAAAATGTGTTATGGACTATGGACGTTATTTTCCGAATTTTCTTAATATGAAAACTATTATATGAAAACGTACCTGAATTCGATATTGATATTTACATACGTATATTGAATAATCGTTATTTTTTACTTTTATTTTAATAATAACTGAAAGTTTCTATTGTGTAACTTTTAGATAGTATTCCATTTAAAATTAAATATGATCTACTTAATTTTTTCCAGTTTATATTGTATTTTTATTATAATAATCTTTCATAAAAATTGGTATAAGGAAATTAACTTTTATGTGAAAGATACAATTAACATTTATATAAAAATATAAAGATTCAATTAGAAACAATATTGAAATTCTGAATAAATAAAAAATACCAGTAGCTCATATCATGTTTCAAATAAACAACGGAAGCAAGAATCCATATTAAATATCGACACAGCGAGAATAACGTCTGTAAAAATTACTTTGCGTCAATTAGTCTGTAACTTATTATGCGCCATAAGTCATTGTTATGGACGTGTTTATGTTTTGTGTACATTAAGTGCAATGTTGCGGTGTAAACATGGTTTCGATTCGGAATGGAAGTGCAATAAATTACACAGAACTGCAATGTCTTGCAGATCATAAACATGCTCCGTGTTCAGAAGAATATTCGAGTCGTTCCCATTTAATTTTCAAAATGTATAATTTTTTAAATTTCCTCGAATCTCGTTGGTATTTTTCAAGCTTAATTCAAGTGGCAGACATTAATTGATTCCGTCAAAATAAACAATTATATTTATCTCTAAAGTTGTGCGTTGCTCCTTCACGCGTAATAAATTACAGCGTATGTATCCTTATCAGGCACCAATTAGGACTATTTTTAGAAAACTTATTTTTAAGCTCGTTCTATTTTCAATTAGGGTTTGGTTCAGGGCGTTTTTTATTCATATATTAAATAGTTTCAGATATGATAGTATTGAAATTCATGGACACTAACCTTTTTACATTTTCTCAATAATCTTATTTTATAATTTCAAGGTAGAATGTTTTCATTAACCAAGTCGCAGGTGATTTTATTTAATTAATGGAATTATTTTACATTTTTATCTACCGAATAACTTCTTACAATTTCGTTATCATAATATATGCAGCGACTAGTTCATTCAAAAATATATAGCATTTTAAAAATTCACTTTATTATATTTAGATTCTGGTAATTTTTCTTTTTAAACGGGAAATGGAAGTAGAAGCTTTAATATATTTTTAAATATTACTAACAAAAACACGCATACATAAACTCGAGAAAATATTGTGATTATTGAGCATGTTGATGCTTTTATTGTACGTATTTATATTCCGATATTGAAATTTTCGATTTTAATTTTGAACGAATGCCAAGAAGCTTTTAAAATATATTTCCAGTTAGTATCCTCTTCCCGAATTTGATTATTAAAATAGAATATTTTTTTCTATAAATTTTCAAAATATAAAAGAAGAATATCGTAAATTTCCACAAAACAACTTCTTACGCAAAAAGCTAATTTTCCACAATTCATAATATTCAAAAGAAAATTTTCGGTCAAAATTATATGTATATTTTTATGATATGATAAATTCACCTGTACAAAACTGAAAATAACTATTTAAACATATGTTTATATCAAAGTACATATCTACTTTTGTATTATTTTACATTCTTGTTAAATTTTTTTTTTTCAATTAAATGTTTTTATGTTTGAAAAACATGATTTTTGATTTTTTTTGGTTCACAAAACTCCTTATAAATATTATATTAGGGTGATATATATATCAACCAAAAAAATATCCAAAACAAAATTATTCCACACTAAAATAATTCCAAAAAATATTGACTTATCCGAAAACGTGAAAATTCCAAAAAAAATATTTTTTTCAAATTTTCCAATACCATTTTACTAAATTAATTTTTCCAGCTCGGAAAACGTAACTCCAGCACCATCTACGAGCGAAACGACGAAGCCTCGACATAAAATACCCTGAAAATGTTTATAGTGTTCACGTCCAATGAGACGCGTCTCCTCTCTCCCTCACACTCGCATACATACCGCGTTTTATGTCTCACTCTCCCCCTCTTTCCCCCCCACTGGCTTAAGTGCTCCGCCGCATCTAGCCGACGTAAGCCCCGTGAAATATCATGTGTGCGTCTCTTTTACACTCGTGTGTTTTTGCGCATGTGCTATCTTGCTCGCGCCGATCACAAATCCACTCATACAGCATGGAGTCTCTTATAACGACTGTGCGTTCCAAATTTAACGCTACATTCTGTATGTAATAATTTTATTTTTTTCGGGGTTTGTGAATTTTATGAGTTGTGTGTTTTGTGCTGTAAATTTATTTGCTTTCGGTTCATTTGCTTCGAATTTATTTCTGAATATATTTTCATTGATTATTTTAATCCGAAATTGTATTTTTTTATTGTATTTGGAATTATTTGTGTTTATTACTTTATTTTAATTTTGAATGGAACTATTTGGAATAAAATTGTATAATTTTCATCTATAAATTAGATTCTAATTGGTTTCGTGGGAAAATTTATTAAATTCTCTTGAATGCTAACATGATTGCAGTTACACTATTATTATAGATAACTGCTGTATGATAATACAGTTTCATATAGATAGCAATTGAACACGTGTCTACTGCATCTTTCCTATAATAATATCTGTAAATAAAATAATATTTTTTTTGTATTTTTATAGTTTCATTTATTTAATAATTGAAAAATTTTATAGCACTCATTTGATATAAATAATGAAACAAGTATGTACATGTTTTTTTTTTTTTTACGAAAATGCTATTTTTAACTTACCATAAATCAACCTTGTCTTTTTAACATGTCATTTTTCTTTCTAACTGTAAGACCTGTCCTAGAAAATATTTAGTTAAAATTTAAGTTTAGACCTCATAGGGAGCGTGTAAGCATATAAAAATGAATGTTTTTTAGTACATACTTGTAAAGCTCTAAAAATTTCAAATTTTCCCATTCACGCTGTCAATCATCATGAAGCTTGACCGTTAGTTTTTTCTTATAATTTCGAATAATAAAATTTTCCTTTTTTTTATTTTGAATTTAATAAAACTTGGTTTATAAATTCAAAATATTAAATCTATTCAAATTAAATTTTTAAAGATTTATTTTTTTAAATCAAATATCCTTCTTCCAAAAGTTTAATTAATATTCAGAATAGAATTTAAAATTAAATTTACAAAACGTAGAAATATCATCTACATAAATAAGCAAAATTTCAACAACACTACATTACCATAACAAAAATCAACAGTAAAAAATTGCCTTATTTCCAAGCCACACCGTATATTACTTTCAATAACTAGGACAATAAAATGTAGAGATGGCAAAGGCCACCATAGCAAAATGGGCGGAGTGCAAAGCGCGCCCACTGATTGGTCCACAGAGGTCACGTGACTCCACACCACCCGCCCCCCTCCCCTCCCTGCACTCTCCCGGCCCACGTCAGTTGAACGTGCAACTGCACGCGTGCCGTCACCACGAGCTCGCGAGAAATGAGGCTTTTCCATGGAAATTATTGAACGCTAGTCGATGATGGTGCAGGAAGCTGGCTTTATGGCCGATTTGTAATGTCCCTTCCTGATTGCGAAGGCCTTTTCTGAAACAATCGGTAGTTAATTGCGTAATTTCTTTTCTGTTTGCCGCTTTGCATACAATGCGGTTGTTGGCTGTTATGGTTAGTTGTTAGTCTTGTTGGGTGGTTGGATGATTGTGTAGTTTGATTGTTGGATAATCGATATTGTTATTGATCTGTTTGTTTGAATGAATAATGAATTTTTGAGTCATGATAGAATTAAATTGTTGATAGAAGAAAATTAAATTTATTTGAATATAATAAGTTATTTGATATAAAAATTTTGAACAGAAAAATTGGATATTTCAAAATTATATTTTACAGAATGTAGGCTTAATTTTGATTAAAATAAATTATTTATTTTCATTATAAATTTATTTGTTTTTACTTGCAAAATTCACTGAATGTATTATTATTTAGCTAAAAAACAAACAAAAACTACAACTTTCATATAGGCCTACTCATTATTATTTTACATAACAAATTCAATTCCCAAACGCGATTAGAATACAAATTCTCATCGAACGAAAATAAATTATTCAAAAACATCCCACTAAAATCAGTAACCGTTCGAATAATCACGAACGATAAACCCGCTCATACGATCAAACGATGATTTATGAAAATTGAAACCAAATATTTTCATTAAACCATTGGTGGCATGGACGCATTTTTTCATTAAGCACTTGACTCCCGAAGCTGATCACTTAGCGTGATTTACGACCCGATTTCGAACCGGCCATATTTTAACGCCAATCAATCTAACAACACTTAACACACGAAATAGACACGCAACGTCTTAACGCGCTGAAACGGCACTGAAGTGACCAAATTCGCACACGCGGAAGCCGCTCGGAGGCCGTTAAACAGAACAATAGCACCTGCAATAAGTGTGCAAGTGGGTCGTCGATCCAATGGGTATCAGCTGATCGTGGTTATGAACCCTCGTCCCCCAGGACGTGGAAACTCTTCGAAGGATTAACGACCGCTTAAATATTTCCAGTACATCGAAGGGCCGCATCACATAAGAAAATTTTATTTTCGATTTTTTTTTTTTGAATTTAAATTTGTAATTGAATATCCTCGTTTTGAATATAATCGTTTCATTTGAATATTATATTCATTTGAGTTATTTAAATTTAAATTTTGTAAAGCCTCATTAAGAATTATCCTGTTACAACCGTTTTAATATTTATATTTAAATAATTCATATTTTTTTCTTGAATACGACATTTATTTTGTGTATGTATTTAATAAATATTTTCATATCTGTTTAGTGGATAATTCTATATTAAATATAATATGATACAGTATTTTGCTAATACAGCAAATTATGCAGTTATAAAATATTTTCATTTCATATGTGGGTATTTAAATAGCTATTGCCTTTTTCATAAAACATATAATCATTTATTCAATGTTTAACTAAATATAAATATTCATTAATTGCAATTAGAGTGTATTCAATGTTGAATAAATTGCAATTGTAGGCGTCCAAGGAAATATTGCAATTTTATGTATTTTCATTAATATTATATACTAGTATATAGGCCCGATGTTAATAACATCGGCTGCGGTTTTGTTAGAAACGGAAAACGATAAAATGTGAAAACC
>JAOXNN020000017.1:653630-669157 GCA_028571205.2 Hydropsyche betteni
TTATGTAAACACCCTCTGCTCTTTATGCGCTCCCGATACAATGAGAGTCGCGAGCGTCATTGTGACACACAGACAGATATCCGCTATTATATATAGGGGATAGTTTTTAAATCGAAATAACGAATTCATACATATTTATAAAAATAAAATATTTCATAATTTTCAAAAATTGATTTTACTTTTTGTAACAATCGAATTTTATGTCTTAAGTTTACATTCATATAAACAATTTTCTAATTCAAATCTCACACATCACAAAAATCAATTTTCTTTCATAGAAAAATGATTGAATTCGCGTCAACAAAATACATCCATTTCCCAGATTATACCCCAGCACATTTCCACACATGAAAAATCCGCTCAAAACCAAATAAAATATCGGCAAAAAAATAAAATCAATTTTTACCTATCGGGTCTATCATATTGAGTCGTTTCGGCCGAGTTAAATCTCGTTTTAACGGATTGTTCCCGAGACTAGACGTGGCAGAAAAGCAATTTATGGCCGCCCATAAAATATGTGAATGCAACCCAGAACACATTAAAGCGGCCCCGCGACACCGTAAGGCCGTAAGTCGCCCTTAAACGGCGCCGCCGTTACGGCCCTTAATCGCTGGGGCCCAAAGCGCCAAAATTGAATCCGCGACGGGAAAATTCGGGCGGTCGAAAAAAAAATATAACTATTACTTAGTTCAATGTCGGGCCGTTTGGCAGCACTTGTGATGGTTCGGGACTTGGGTGTTTTTGGAAAATCGAGTTTCCGTCGGGAACTTTTGTTTGCGTGTTTTTCAATTGGAAAATTTGTTTATTGTTCGGAAAATTTGATTTTTATACTTGATACTAATATTTTTTGTATCATGTTTAACTTCGATGTGTTTTATTAAAATGGAATTTAATCTATTACCGAAAATAAAATAAGTTGTTTTTGGTATGTATAAAATTATACGAGCTAGAGGTTTTCGTTCAAAAATTTTAAAAATAATATAATTAAGTTGGAATAATAATTCGAATTCATGTGCGGTATATGTACTCGGATCATTATTGCAATCTGATTATAATGATCCTTTCGAAAATTTTAAATGTGAACCTGTAATAAAATTTTGGATATGCACAATATAATGAATTCATTACACTGCATTATTATACATTCATAAAAATATACTAAGTGAAATATTTTCGTTCGTTTAATTAGTGAGCTTTCGTACTCAAATATTATATGAAAATTGGTTCAAAAAAAATTCTGAGTAATGGAAAACATCTTTTTATATTTATTTTTTCAATTTATCTAAATGTGATATCTATGTTTCAAAGTATGTTTTTAACAGAACGCTCACAAATAAAACACTCACAATAATAACTAATCAAATCGGAATGCTTAAGATTCAAATCAAAGCAAAAACAAGTTCCTGGATTTAGCAACAAACACCAAAAAACATTTCGATTACATTTAACCTTTAACACGAAGTTATTCATACATAAAATCATAACCATTCAGAAAGCAAAGATGTCATTAATTACAATATCCCAAAAAGCCACTCGCAAACATATTACTACACTGAAATCAAGTATACATTTTCAGAACAAAAATAAAACCAGACAGAAAAAATAGAACATATCCAATCTTCACCCATAACTTCTCGTTTAGGAGAACGTGAGCAATGAACATAATAGGCAGGCACATATTGACCGACACTGGCAACATGACGTTTATGTATGAACTTGTTCTATCGTACATCAAAACGTTAACATGGACGTGGTTGGACACCATATATTTCCTTCTTTTCTTACCTAAATTTATTGCCGCAATATAGTCCGGTAGTTGGTAGTCGTGAATCGATTAAAGTCTAATCGATTTGTTGAGTCTGTTTATGTTTAATAAATTAAGTCGTGTCAGCGTTTCTTGGAATTGTATCGGATAATTTAATGGGTGATTTATTATTATTGGGGTTAAAACTTTATGTACGCATTCGTAATTACTTTATACGCGTGATTTGTAATGTGGTGTTTTTTGATAATTTCAAAATATACGAAATGGATTTTATATAATTTTCATTTACATGAAACTTATAATAACATGGCAGTTCGAGCTTGTAATGCTAAAATTTGCATACTTTTTGACAGTTCTTGAATAAGCAATCGTTGATCAAATATTTGCATAAACAATAGTCATTAGATTTATATTATGTCGAAACATAATTTTTTTGCCGTCTTCATTATATTATATGTTTAAAACGATTTGTTCTTTTTATACTGTCGGTTAGACAACATATTTTTTTAATATCGAATTTCATAAGTGTGCATATTTTATTGCAATGATAAAGAAGTAAAATTATCTTGATTTCATGTTATTCGCAATATAAATATAAAATATTTTAAATGAATTCCGATTCTTTTACATATACCAAATATTATATAAATAAACTCGTTTTTGTGATTTTTTTTATTATAATTTAATTTGTACTGGTTTACCAAAACTATCTTATAGGAAACTAACATTTTTTATCTTTCAGAAAATTTTATATGAATCCAGTTAACTACTTCTGGAATATGATTCTATTTTAACAACCTATTAGTGAAACTGGGTTAGAGGGCAAATTGGTGCGGTTGGCGAATGACTCCTGCCTACATTTTACACGAACACGAGCCAAACAAAATTGTAATAACAGTAAATCTCGACCGTTTTCGTCCGACATTTTTCACTCGATCGTATCACAACCCACTTCGGAAATTCGACGAGTGAAAAAAGTGCCTGGAAATGTATCGATCATCACGTCGCCATATAAAGGAATGCACTCACACCGAATTCCATCGTCTCGAAGTGAGTCGCTCTCACGAAAGTAAAACGTGAAAGCTCAATTGATATGATCGATAATGACGGGTCACTTCTATTCAATGTTAATGAAAAAACACTCGTCATAATGTAAGTGTAGCACGTACCTAAATATTTGATCTGTACAGCCCTAGTTTGACGATAATAAGCGCTTGTGACGCCCGTCTTCCATATTAATGAATGTCGTCTTTTTATTGCGTTTTCTTCGAGGGAGGCTTATCGATTTTATAATCAAGCGATTGTGGCTATATCTGAGTTTCGAAACGTTAGATGGACAATTGTGATCGTGTAGTGAATATTCGAAATTATTTTTTATGTTGTAGGGACGTGTAAGCTATATGTGACATAAGCGTCTCCGTTCATTAAACCTTTTTTAAAATTATTTTATGTTAGACACATAAAATTTTATAATGATAGTTAAAAAATATCGCGAACCTTTTATTTTTACGTTTCAATGGAAACTGAAATTTTCAGCGAAAGCGTCACCATCCGATCTCCGATGATGAAGTCGTTCGTATAAAACAAAAGTTCACCGTATCACAAAAATAAAATGTACGCTCCCGTAACGAAATTTTCACGAAAAGTCTGCAACTTTATTTTCCCCGATTAAAAGTTTGTTCGACGCGAATTTCGCGAAATTCGCAGTAAAAATTTTTAGTGCAAATTTTTCCAAAAGAGCACCGACCACGAACACTAATACATCCCGTTTTTATTATAATACACACGTATCCTAAGTCTTGCGTACCACGAGACTTTTACCGACGAAACGTTTCATTCAAATTAAACATACCCCGTGTTTTATGGACGTGTTCAGATAGAATCTCCGTCGGCAAACAATTTCGGATACGAAAGCTGCAGCATTGCGCATTCCGTTTGTTATCGTACGCCCTTCATACACACGTATATATATACTCGTTTTATTTTAGACATACATATATACAAACCGTATTGATTTTGCAATGTCGAAGGAAAATACAGTCCCGGGACGCCGAGTCGCGAAACGCATGCGCCAAAGTAAAAACACGCAAAGGGCCACGAGTCTCGGGGCACGAAAGGGCACACGAGGACGAATCTCCTCTCCGGTTTTATTCCCGGAGGATTCCTTAATTACGATAATGAAATACCGCCGTCCCTCTGCTCGTTCGGCTCTTGATGAGGCCCAAGCAGCGGCCTTCGAATCGACAAAACTTCGGCCCGCCGGCAATTGTGCGATAACGTCGCTAGGCTCACCATGTTTTCGATTTGCGTTATTGGAACTCGGTTATAGGCTGCATGTGGTTCCAATTTAGATTATTTGAATATATATAGATGTATTATATTTTATTTCGGAGCGTTTGTAAATTGTGTGTTGTAATAAAAACTTATCCTTTATATATATGTGCGGATAAATATGATCGTGTATTTTCAGACTTATTTTTCTTACAATGAATTTTATATAAAATTATTATTTTACCACACGTATTATTGTATAAGAAAACAAAATTGAAAATCTTATGTTTTATTCGAAAACTTTAGAATTTAATATAGTAAAAAAATAAAACCAACGATTATCAGAAATATTGATCTAATATTATATTATTTATATAATAGATAGTATTATAAAATTTTGAAGTTTATTTATAATCATATAAGTTATAAGATTTATCAATGTTAGAACTATCACGATAACATTTATATTTTACTTAAGATCAAAAACTTCGTAATTTATTTATTAACTAAATTGTTTAATGTGTCTTTTTTATGTATGAAAATAACTTTAAAAATGAATTTGCACATATCAAAATATTGAAAACGAAATAAAATATATTTTTTAATATAATGAATATAAATATCGATGGATTATAAAAATAAAACGAATGCGTTATTTTAAGCCGGAGGGATTATCGAGTGTTTCGTTAAACGGGACAAATTTACGAAACGGCCAGCTTTGTAAGTTTAAAATTAGAAGTGTCTCACTTAAAATCGGTATGTATGGCGATCCCAATAGCGAGTCAACGACTCGTATATAACACGTCGAAAACACGAAAAATCTCAAACACGAACCTCGTATAGAAAGAAATTTTATTATTATAATACACGTACAGAATGCTCTTTCGAGTTTTTCAACGATCGCCTTGTCAATCTCATACTTTTGGGGGGGTCCAAAAAAAACCAACGACTGCGCTCATAAAACTGGACGAAAGGATTTTTTGCATACTTATTCATTACGAATTCTTGGCTTCGTTTGTTCGAAGGAACACTTTTTTTCAGCATTGCGTAACAGCGACCACGCATCCGCATGAAAAAATTATACCGTTATGTTTACGCCGCAAAAGGGTTCTTCTGAATAAAAAGCGCTCATACAAAATTAGACCGTGGATTTTTTTTCGTCGAAAACCTCGACAATGGGTATTTTCGTGCATCATCACCCGCATTATTAGGGATATGTACTGTTATGTGACAAATTACCCCTCTTTAATTCCGATTATTTTGTGTATTCGGCCGATGGTTCGACAGTTGCGTTTTCGACTTTACCGAAAGTACATTAACTTGGACGTTCCGAATATTTTGAGATCCGAATATACAAATCGATTTGTATTAGTGCAATAATGTGTTTAGTTTATTTGCATTTAATTTTCGGTGGATATGTAAAATAATATATATTCAATTTATTTGACTTTTATGTGAGTATTACAATATTTGGCTAATTAAATTATATTTTCGTTCGGTTTAAGGAAAATTGAATTTTTATCAGTAAAATATTTTCTTCGATATTTTCCAAATGAGAAATAAAGCAGAGTCACCAATCGATTTCGCCAAAATTGAATTCGATTCAATTCAAACGGAAAGCCCGTACTTTTTTCGTGACGCGCACACGTGCATATAGGTGAGGGTTTTTACACACGTATATACGAGTATTCCTCGTGTTTTATTACTCTTTTGTTTGCTATTAAATGAATATATATTTGTCAGTGACACACAAACTTTTCCGACAATAACGCGAGGGGAAAATGTAGCGAAGCTTCGTTGGCAAATTGTGCGCCTACACGTCAACTCTTTTCCGTAATTAAAACTGTACATGTTGTTCCTCAAATTTCACGAAAAAGTAGTATTAACCAACCATTTTATATATTTAAGTATATTTATACAAAGTTATTTATACTGCATACTTTATTCTCATTATGTTTTCCGTTCATAATTATTTTTAAAAGCATCCCGTGGAAAATTTTATAAATTGATTTGAAAAAAAGATGGATCTATTTTTTTAATTTTAAAATTACTTTTAATAATGATTTTTTTATATAGATTATAAGCAATTTTAATGAACCTATTTTGTTTCAGGTGTTAAAAATAAAATCAGTTCATCGCTCGTTTTAAAATAGAAGTGTTAGAGTATAAAAATTAAGATATCTTTCGGAGGTTCCTATATATAATATTTTATGAATAATGTATACCGGCTACATATATAAATTGTATTATTTTGTCGGGGCGAGTAAACTGACGGGGATGTACCCAAAAGAGATATTATGTAAATTTTTACAATGGCATCATGTATATTTTACGTAGATTTTCCGATCGGTTACATACTAGCTTCTTCAATTACTTAGATTGAATTTCTTTCGCCAATCTTTAAATGTAAACACCGTAAAAAAGTGAATCGACATGCGCCCGGGCACTACATGAAAAAAGTTTCAGCGTAAAGTGATGAGTCTCGTATACGCCTTATATACGCGCGAATAAACATTCCGAATTAAATTGAAAATAATTCCAGGAATGTGAATTTATTTCACGCTTTCGTATATCGAAAGAATTTTTTAATAACGCTCATACGCTTTCATTAATATTTTCGTATGTGGCACTCATTACAAACTAAATGAAGAAACCTTGCTAAGCTTCAACTTCGAAGTAGCCTTCGGACGTATTGCACGTTTGCATAACCAAATAGGAACGTAAAAAAGCACGAAACTCTGGGAAATAGCTCAGAAAAAGTACATACGTACATTCTAGAGAAGCCAAAGTACCGAAGGAGGAGCCGTACGTCGGATGAAGAGTAAAGGCAAAAAAAGAACTACACGTTACTTTACGTTAAAACGGAATTTGCGGAGTATGCAAATGTAGTTTATCCCTCAAGGAAAACAGGTTGGGCTCATCTGCATAAACTGATTTGCTCGAATATTTTGCATATATATTCGCCATCCTATTTCCCGCAACGAACGTAATTTTATTCCCACACTGGCTCGTATATACTTCGAAAATAGAATACCTTCAAATTTGCGTTACGTGTACCTACGTGTATTCTTTTACAAAACTCTTTATATTTTACAACATAAAAAGTAGTAACGATAGTACGAAAACAAAATACGTACACGCGCATGAATTTTAACAATTTATAAATATTCGAAATTCGTCGCTACATTTTATTTTATTATGAATATCCGATAGATATTTAAATGTATATTGCAAATTCGGACGGATGTATCGAATAAATTAGTATATTATACATTGAACCCCCCCGAAAGACCGATTTTACAACGGACCTTTCCATATTTTTCACAAAATCAAACACAAAAACAAACCCTGACATATACAAAGGGACATTTCGGAAAAATCTCCGAGAGATATCTGTAACGGCCGACCGACCCGTGCGCCCGACATTTTGCAAAAGGCTAGAGACGACGGCCTCAGTAGTACGCGTTCGCCGAAAGCGTTTGCTGAAAGACCCCTGGAACAGCTGAAAGGCCCTAGCTGAAAGGCCCTGAAAGAGCCGGGGGTGGTCGTTTACGGATCCACCCCCGACCCGGCCCGGAATGGACGAGGTGAGTGAATAATTTCACATTTATATGTTTATGTATCTATACCCGGAGCGCACAATGGTCTCCGGCACTCGAGACCTTTTCCGCCCGGAGTCAATTTACTTTCTTCTTATTTTTCTTTTTTCGTTTTTACGCGTTTCTCTTCTCTTTCTCGCTTTGGGTAGTGGGTCGGACGGTGAAAGGCTTTCTGGGTACTATCTCGTTCGTGTGCTGGGTAGTGCGTACGTACTCTACGGAGTAATATGCATATGCACGACTGAACAAATTTCGAGCTTTTGCCAAATGAGACGAACCCTCTTTTAGTTCGTTTCCTTTACGTTTCGAGATTCGATCTAAATAAATCGAATTTTTTCGTAGGTGAATCGTTACCGTGATTCGTTCTTACTAGCGAAAAAAAGAAGGGTTTATAAAAATATATAATATCAAATTATACAAAATGTTTTATAGTGAAACAACTGATTTGCATCAATAATCAAAACGGTGATATTCATTTTCACAACCCTACAAATGAATATTCATGGGTTTTATTACTCGCATTAGTGATGCAAACGTTAAAAGTGCAACCTCTTTATTACTGCCTCATTGATTATGATAATGCACAACCATTAATGAAACATTTATGATCAAAATCCATTAATCAGATTTTATGCGCTTGATATAAATTGATGATTTACAGCGTTATTTTAATAATTGTCGATACCGAACATGATATGTTTTTATTAGGGACTCGTACGAAATCTCTGAATTTATAAACATGTTCACGCAATCCGGTGTTGCGCTTAATTTTTTCCACGTCCACTTTATTATTAATATTTTTTTGTACTTGGGTCAGAGTTTTCAGCTTTGTAAAATGGAAAAAGGAGGAGGACGAAAAAAATCGGACGCCGGGGGTGTCATTTGGGGGCTTTACGTCCGCGGCGGCCGACCAACCGGAGGTTTTCGGATAAAATATTTACCATTTCTTTCATCATGTTGCCGACGATAAATTTCACCTTGGCCCGCGTACCAGAGCCGTACTCGGGTATTCCATGCGCCGGCCATCAGGGCGGCCGTAGACGTACTACGTGACGGAAATACGTGAACTTTAACACGGGCGCGGGTTCTATGAGAGCCCAACCCTTATTCCGACCTCATTCCACCCTATGAAAAATCTGATCCATTCAAACTAGATTGGGGCCGTATGTATGGGGTTGGCCGGTTTCCGTTTCACTAATAAAATCTATTTAATTTACGGCCAATTTTCGTATTCCACCTGCGTGGTGGGCGAGCACGTTCCCCGGTTACAAATCGGCCCGATTTAGATTTCGGATTTTTCTAAATTCATAAGGTCGTGTTTATAGAAACGTCATCGCAAACGTCGGTCGGGAGCTCCGCTTTTTTTGTGGGCTTAAAAATATTCAAAGTCTCGGTCGCGTATGTGTGTAATGCTTAGTTTTATCGCCTATAATTTTATTGCTCCATAAAATGTTTTATGTGCGGCGTCGACGATCAACCTAATTGATTCTGCGATTTGATTTATGCGATTGAAAATATAATTGAATGCAGTTTTCAACATGTCTTTGATGTTTAATTGATTAATAATTATTACATACTTACAAAATATTTTATGGAACAACTTGAAAAAAATCAAAATATTTATCATGAGTAGATATCTCGCTGATATCGAATATCCAAATATTAATAACCGAACATATGCATTTTTAACGATTCAAAAAATTACTGAATTAAATAACTTCATTATTCTTTTATTCTGAAATTATGAAAATTTTAAAATAATGTTTTTATAGTCAGCTTTCATCAAACTTGCGCAATATACAAAGTAATCATATTTAACTGCAAGTCTCGTTTTTACGTCGAGGGGAGTGAGTATATTATATGTGTGTGTACTTTCTAGTAATCGGTGTGCTTCTCTGTCCGAGATGAAGTCGGCGAACTTTAAAAAAGCCATCCGAACTTGTTAAACTTTTTAGTTAGACCTTTTATACAGAATATAGGTATGAAATACACTTTTACATGCGCGCACGTGTGTGTGTGTGTGTGTGAAAATTGGATTAGTTTCGTCCCGAGTTTTCTCCTCTGAGGGCTTATCTGCGGTACCAACCCTTGCGGACCCAATATACGAAGAACTTAACAGCCCAAAGTTTCGAATGTCTTTTTCTGCACGACTTCGACTTGCCCGGCCATATTCGCCTCTGATACGTCGACGAATAATCCGATGAAATAAGAAAGCTACATTTTCTTTATTTATTCAAGTTTATTTCTTTCTCATGTGTGGGATCTGGCCTCGAGATGTGGCCCAGCAATTTGTCGCGCTGCCGTATATTTATGAAAACGTTACGGTTCGCATTTTACACGTATCGTGTCTGTCGCAGTTGCGTCTTTGTCGTTTTTGTTTTTGTTAGTGTTCTTGTTTGTTTTGTTTAATTTGTTGCACAAAATTAAAACGTATAAAGACGACCGACGCTAATCTCGCAAAATACTACTGTGTGAAATTGTAAGAGCTGAACTCGCGAGTTGCTAACGTTAATGCTAAAAAGTGCGACTAAATTTTTATAAGCCGTCATTATGATAACACTATCTTTTAATTAAAATATAAAAAACTTATATTCGCTAATTACACGGATCAACATTATTAAAAAGTTTTTCGATAAAATCCAGTCGATTTTCTTCGGGGAGCGTTTCATCCGAATTTCAACAAAAATGCAAACGGACCATTCGCTCTTGTTTTTGTTTTTGTATTTATCGAACGTTTTCGCAGATATTTCGACCGAATTTTACTGCTGTAGCGGAAGTATTATAGGTTTAATCTGGTAAGAGAGTCCTCCGTGACCCACTTGGGCAAAGGCATAACGCATTTCCCACCCATAATTATGGATACTGTCGAAGATATCTGATGACGGGAGAGCTTCATAATCTTGTTTACTCGGCACAACATTGTGCCCGAAATGTACAAGTACATATATATTTTGGCCCGGCACAGAAGTTATACGATCTCCCCGATACCCGTCTGTATAGAGATGTAGCGAGACGGCGTAGCACACTTTGCATATAAATTGTGATGATCTTGATACTTATTCTCCTTTCTTGTTTTCTCCACGGGGTGTGCAACAACTAAACAATTTTACTCCCCGCCGAAAGAAAAAATAAACTTCCTCTCGGAAAATTTTCGTCGTAAAATTTCGGTACAATGCTCGAACGCAAAGGCAGGCAATTAAATCGATCGAAGTATATTCGTACTTTTAATTAAATAAGAAAAAAACCACTTTTTTTAAAATATTTTTATGTTTATTATGAATTTATTGATATTGTTTTAAAATTTTCATTCAATTTTTCATGGAGCCCAATTTGCTAAATATTTCAATTAAACTGAATAATTTTTCAATATTTTCCTTACCAAATAAGTCTTTCGAACCTCGTTTATATTTCTATCAGTTAATTAAGACGGTACCGGATTTTTTCCAGCGGATATGATGTTGAAAATATCGATCCCAGCGTAATCTTAAATGATATCTTGTGACGTGGGTAAAAAGAGTATTTTATTTTGAAAATTAAGTTATCCGCTTAAATAAATTTGATTATACCTAATGCTTTCATCCTACAATACACACTTTTTTACGCTCGTCGCTTATTTTATTTAAAAGTTTTATTGAAGCTGCTGTATTTTTACTCATTTGGGTGGTCCCGTGAGCCGTTGAAATTTAATATAAAAAAAAAATAAATGCAAATATGATGCGTTATATTCTGAATAAATATATATCAAAATTTTTAAATATAAAAAATAACTTTCTCTGGTTTCGTTTAACTATAAATGTACACAATGGAATCGACGTAAAGCGCAATGAATAGATATTTAATTTTATTCGAGCATAAAATTTACATAGAGCTTCGATGATTGGAACGAAAGGAAACTATTGAATTCTAAATGGTTTTCCCCCAAATAGGATTAGTTCTATAAACGCTCACTGATTTTGTAATGATATCTTGTCTCAAAACAATTAAATAATTCATTGAAAATTTCAGAAAATTACTAACAATAATAAGTTAACTTATTTTGAATCAATTATTTGACTTATTTTATTCAAAATATTTTTTTCGTTCAATTCGTAACGCATATTTGACAACGGGAAAAAATTTAGTATTTTATGGTTTTTCTCACGTCTTGCTATGCTATAAAACCGTTTGAAAGCGTAGAATTTTAAATGATTATGCGTGTTAATCGTTTTTGACTCGAAAGCAATAAATCTTAAATGAAACGGAGCAATCTCTATTTATTCAAGCAAATCGGAAAAGATTTATTCTCATTTTGTTCTCAGAATGACTCCAAAAAAAAATACCAACAGGTTTAAATTTTCAAAAAAAAATTGAACAAATTTTATCAATGAAAATTCATGTAGTCGTATATATCTTATCGGGTAAATTGAAAGTATCGAAAAAATACGGATTGAACGTTATCTTAGATAGTATTTATTAGTACAATGTTTCGATATCATAATTTTATTATTCATAAAACATCGCTACTGATATTTTTCTTCAGAATTTTCCTACCAAATATAGCAATGAATAAATAATTCATAAAAATAAGTCGTCCAATAAGAAGTGACTACCAGCCGATGCGTGGTCCGAATTTAGTATGTATTTCGAAGAAAAAATTGTTATCTACCAAACATCGAAATATTCACAAGAAAAAAAATGTTGCTATAGCATCTTCAGCGTTACCCAACATTTGCATATGTTTAAAGGTAGTTTCGTTGGACCATCTTTGTAAAATCTGTATTATATGTGCGTAACTTATTACGTAGGCAATTTTGGTTCTCATAACCGTACGACTAAAGAATTTTAACAAGACGCCAGTGTCCATTTTGTCCAATAAAAGACCTTTCTAGTGTTACCAGAAATTCAACAGAATCTCTGAATTATAATAATATAAAAATACAATCTAGACATATATAGCAATATTTGCGTAGGAGGCCGAAATAAATATCCGATGAAAATCTCTTGCACAATCCGCATTTACAATATGAAACTTTGTAGCTAATCCCGTTTGACTTCTTTATCTTTAAGTCTGGAAAATCGCCCAACGAGAAGATTCAAAAGTACCGCAATATATATTCAGACGTCGTGTCAACTCCTTGTTTAATTATACGCCACGTTGCATATTTAAATTTGATGGTGTTTATGAACCAGCCCTGTTTCGGTGTTTTTTTTACGTACATAATTTTAAGTATTAAAATTCTTCATGTGATCGTTTGTGCCGTGGAATGTCGAATTATTAGAGATCGATAATGGTCAAAATCGGTTATCTTCGATGGATATCTCAACGATTTATCGATGAAATGACTCAATTATTTCGTTAATCGATTGACCACTTTTAAAAGCAACATAATCTTTTTTATACGTTCAATGTAATTGAATCGATATTTTTCTAAGAAACTCGTTTGTTTTTCCCTTAATTTTCTCTGTTTTATTTTGTTATTTACGCTTTTGTCGTTTGGAAAAACTTTCTACCATTCTACTTCGGGAGCATCCACCTTTTAGAGCGTCTTTGTACGTACAAAATCCCGACATGTTGTTTTTCATATCTCTCTCTCCTTATATTATTCTTATTACGAGTCCCAAAACGAAATGGACTCAATTTCAGCGGGGAGGCACACCTCCCGTATACATTTTAAGTTGAGACACTCAGACGGTGAGCTTACAAATTCTGTTCTACAATGAAAAAGACTCTCTTCTGGAAACAGTCACAGTCTAAGCGCGATCGTGTATATTTTCGCTCTGCGCACGGTTAAGGTGGTAAGAGTGAGAGAGTAAAGTCAGAGACAAGTTACGAATAAAGATGACTATATAAATTCGGGCTTGTACTACGATATAGTATAATACATGCGATGTGACGTGTATGAAGAAAATTTTCAGCTCAGGCTGTATCGAGTTTTTCACGTACAGCCACTTCGGAAACTGTTATATTATACGAGTCGAGCGTGATGGGAAATGTCGATAAGGCCACTACTGTAGCTAAAACGCATAGAAACTATCGATTTAGGTATATCGAACAGAATAAACATGACATTTTCGTTTTGTGCTCTTTTCGATTCACTTTGTATCGGAACGTTCGAGTTTATCGACAGCGAACAAAAGTAAATTCGAATTGTTAAAACTTTCACATGACCATTAACATTTATATACTTTGTACTTGGAAAATTTATCTTCATTATTACTGTTAACGTTGAAAATATTTTAATTTTTTTAATTAAATCCTTTGTAAGAAATATATGTTGTAGTTTTATGTAAATTTTTCAATTACGTAAAAAAAAAATACGTGGGTATATATGGAAATTTTCATCAAAAATTTTAGCCGTTTATTCAGATACTCTTTCGTTGTTCATCTCTATAACTACAGGTGTTCCCTGAAATTTGAACAAGTAACAAAAAGCATCGGAAACTCTAATGTAACATCATAATAATTTCCGTATAAAATTTTCGATACGCGCTAGAAATGACCGTAGTAAAAAGGTGCGTTTTATACGATCATTAGTGTTTTACAACTATGCCGCTGACCTAATCGCATGAAAATAATTTAAATTTATATGTGAATTAAGAAAAAATTAGAAAGACGATGCACATTTGTATAATACGATAATATATTTGAGCAGACACCATTTTGAAAACGAACGATTCTACATATAAATAATAAAAGTAATTTATATGCGATAAAAAATGTTTGGAAATATTTGGTAATGAAAATTTATCATTTTCACTCATTTATTCTTGAAAGAATAATGAAAAAAATGTGATAGATTATCAGGTAATGTTTTATACGAAAAAATAAAGTAAATCGCATCCCCAACAAAGGTATATAAATAATTGTGCGATTTTCTCCGCCCGAAAAAGAAAAGTTAATCGTGCGCCGACTTATCGCAAAGGTCGAAGTTAAATTTCCGAATTCAGAACGAAAGCTTTTACATTGTGGCGTATGCCAGTTTATGGCGTGTTTATGCGCCGAAAAGCGATAGGTCCCCCCCGGGGTCCATTTTGGCCGCGGCCAAGTGCTGACCGCCGAAAGCCTTTTCGCACGGGGGCCAAATAAATGTATTCAAGTCCGAAAAAGTGTTCGGCGGAAAGCTCCCAAATAAATTTCTGAGCGCGTCCGGGACGCGGAGCCAAAGTTATCAAAGTTCTCCGTGTAGTATGACTATTTTTATGGGTGGAAACGTAAAGCCGGATGACTTTGCACCACCGCACACACGCCCACCTACCTACCCCGGGGTAAACATTTTCATTTGACGTCAGAATTGGACTTTTTGCAAACACGGTCTGGCTCGGTGGGTGTGTTTCCGAGTACGTACGCGCGCCAGTGGTGTGGGTCGTCTTTGGCAAACAACGGTCTCTCTCAACAGTTTGCGCCAGATGAAAATGGAGACTCTCTTTCGTATATGTGTTCTTTTTACAACGAACCATACAATCCCGCGATTGCTTTTCTCCCGATTCGGCGAATTTCCACCGTTCCGGCTCGTTCGTACATTGTCATATCAGTTTGACGCGTGTAAATAAAAATTTTTGACGTCTTTGTTGCATTTGTCTGAGATGAGATTCGAGTCTGGGGATGTCAGATGAAAAATCGGTAAATTTAAACGAAAAAAAGACTTTCATGGAATAAGATCGTTGAAAAACAAAATAAATATTTATTTTTTCAACTAAAAAAAAATTGAAATACACTCAATTCTTTTTTAGACGGTTCCAAAATAACACGATTCAACAAAAAAGAACCGATTTTTTTTTACACTGATTTTTTTTTACTTTAAAAACACGATATAAAAAAATGTATTATTATGTCACAACTAGTATATAGGCCCGATGTTATAACATCGGGTATTGATTTGTTAAGAAACGGAAAACGATAAAATATGAAAACC